>QNQO01003743.1:0-47099 GCA_003290165.1 Berberis thunbergii | reverse complement strand
TTTTTAGAAACTATGGATGTCCCCCTCGCGGTTTATTAGAAACTATGTGTCCCAGAACTATTCCATAGGAAACCATGAAATGACATTTTTCCCAATTAAGCACCAGACCCTTCTCTTCACATCTACTTAAAACAGCCTTCAAGTGAAGTAAACATGAATCAAAGGAATTACCAAAAACAGTCAAATCATCCATGAAAACTTCCATACATTTTTCAACCATGTCACTAAAAATACTCATCATGCATCGCTGAAAAGTAGCCGGTGCATTACACAAACCAAATGGCATACGCCGAAAAGCATAAGTACCAAAAGGACATGTGAAAGTAGTCTTATCCTGATCCTCTAATGCAATCTCAATCTGATAATATCCTGAATACCCATCTAGAAAGCAATAAAAAGAATGACCAGCTACTCGCTCTAAGATTTGGTCTATGAATGGAAGTGGGAAGTGATCCTTGCGGGTGGCAGAATTAAGTTTCCTATAATCAATGCAATGCGCCACCCCTGTAAACTACCTTAGTAGGAACAGTCACCCACCTATCATTAGTCACCACAGTTATGCCCGATTTCTTGGAACTACTTGAGTTGGACTAACCCACTTACCTATCAGAGATGGATAAATGATGCCTGCATCTAACAATTTTAAAACTTTCCGTTTTCACTCACCTCTTTCATAGTAGGGTTGAGTCGTCTTTGAGGATCTCTACGGGGTTAGCTCCTTCTTCTAAGTGGATCCTATGGGAACATATTAAGGGGCTAATACCTTTAATGTCAGCTATAGTCCAACCTAGTGCAGTATTGTGTGCTCACGTAACATATTAAGCAATTCTTCTTCTTGTGAGCTATCAAGCACGGAAGAATAATTACAGAAAGGTATCACCTGGTCCAAGGAATGCATGTTTAATCCCTCGGGCAGTGGAGCTAGGTCAAGTTTCGGAGTTTCCACTGTGGATGGTTGTGGTTTCTGTCTTTCCTTTGGCAACTCCTCAAAGCATGGTTGCCATTGTCGCCCTCCTCATCCTTTAACCCTGAAACAACAGCAATATCAAAAGCATTATCAGGATAAAGTGAATTCTCAAAATCAGAAATAGAAAGGAGGTACTCTAAGGTTTCAGAATCTGCGCTCAGGAGCGCGTCCTCTGATATCAGCGTGTCTATCATGTAGGTATGATGACACTCATCATCATCACGTGGTTGCTTGCTAATATTGAATATGTTGACCTCCAGAGTCATGTTCCCAAAAGACAGCTTCATTAGACCGTTCCTGCAATTGATAAGAGCGTTAGCTGTGGCAAGAAAAGGTCTACCTAAAATAATCGGAACTGTAGACTCCATATTAACCACAGAATGAGTATCTAAAATAAGAAAGTCGACGGGATAGTAAAACTTATCAATCTGAAGCAAGACATCCTCGACTATTCCTCTTGGCTTCTTAACTGATCTATCGGCCAATTGCAGAACCACGGATGTGGGTTTAATCTCTCCTAGACCCAGTTGCAAGTAAATAGAATATGGCATCAGATTCTACACTTGCCCCTTAAATCCAAACAAGGGCCTTGGCTGAACTCATGAGCTCCCAAATCTGGCAGTTGACTGTAGGACACCGCGGATCTTGTACTTGGGTGGTGTCCTCTGCTCAATCTACCGCAACTTACGTGTTCTGTCAAGAAGGCAGTCTTCTTGACATGATGTTTCCTTTTGACTAGTGCTAAGTCCTTAATGATCCTTCGCATAAGTTGGGTTACCTGTTGTAATCACATGCAGCCAAAAGGTAGTTAACTTTAGACTGTTGTTATCAGTTGTTCTAGAATCTCACCATTGCATGTCTGATTTCTTTCCAGTAGGTCGTAGTGCTTGAGGAAAAGGAACTGAAAACTGCGAATGTTCTTGTTGGCTCATCCTCAGGATGCTCTCCTTTGCACCTGGGGAGGTGCCTATAGTCGTGGATGAGCTTGACCCATCTAAGATCTTACCACTCCGAGTAGTAATGCATAACCTCTTTGACATTCTGAGAGTCTGAAGTGAGGTTGTGCCATAAGTTGTCCCTTCGGATTTGCTTGAGGCTGTGATGGAAATTGGCCCCGAGCTTGTACTGTTAATGAACTTGTCAGCTTGGTTATTTGGCTTTTTATCTCCTTGTTCTCCTCTGCCAACTGTGTCAATGCAACCTCAAATTTTTGATTAGTTTTACCTTGTGCCTCTATAAATGCATGCAATGTGTCTGATAAGGAACTTCTGTTAGATTGTGCATTGTATGGTGGTGCAGGGTATGATCTAGGTGGTTGTGCCTGTGAGTGTGTAGGTGGGTCGGCCTCCGGACCTCCAACTAAAGTTAGGGTGATCTCTCCAGCCAGAATTGTAAGTGTTAGAGAATGGTGAATAAGGCTTCTTGTACATCCCTAAGGCGTTACATTGTTCCTCATAAACCCTCTCATCTCAGTCAAGGTTGGGCAATCCTGTATTAAGTGTTCAACTCCCCCGCATATAAAACATGTGTCCTGTAGCTCAACTCTGGCAACAGTATGTGTGGGCTTACCATCCTTGGTCTTAAGTGCTTCTAACTCCCTAGTTACTCTATCAAGTTGGGCTCTAAGGCTATCATCTTCCCTAAGTTGGTAAACTCCAGCTGGGCGTGTTCTATCTGTGCTCTCAGTAGCATTTGGACCAGTCCAAGTGTGGGACTTTTCAGCTAAGTCATTCAGGTACTCAATGGCCTCATCAGGGTCTTTTTGCAAAAACTCTCCATTACACATCATCTCAACGAACTGACGTTCTCTACTGGTGAGCCCCTCATAAAATAACTGACTAAGCGCCAACTCTCATACCCATGGTGTGGCCATGTATTCAAGAGATCCTTGAACCTTTCCCATACTTGATATAATGTCTCGCTATTCTTTTGGGTGAAGGTAGAAATCTGTCTCTTTTAGACCGTTGGTTTTGTGGTGAGGAAAGTATTTATTAAAAAATGCTTGGGTCATCTCATCCCACGAACCTATAGACCGTGGTCGCAAAGAGTATAGCCAACTCTTCGATTTTTCCTTAAGGGAAAAAGGAAAAAACCTTAGTCTAACCGAGTCTATAGCCTCAACTTTGTTGTGAAAGGTGGCCACAACTTCCTCGAATTCCCTAATATGAACATAAGGATTCTCACTCTCTAGGCCATGAAAAGTGGGTAATAGTTGTATCATACCCGGCTTAAAATCTAGCTTTGGTGTACTTGGTGCAAACATGATACATGATGGAGTAGCAGTGCGCGTGGGGTGGAGATAGTCCTTTAGCGACCGAACATGATCATCTTCGTGATTACTCATGGTGTTAGAAGTATGACTTAATTCGATCTCAATGTGAATTTGTGGGTTAACTAAATTTGAGACCCTAATTAGTCTCCCTAAGTGGTTTCTATTCCAACTCACGCTCCCAATGTTTTTGTTTTTTTTTTTAAATTTTTTAAATTTTTTTTTTAAGAAATAAAATAAAATAAAAATAAAGATAAAGATAAAAATTAAACTGGACCTAAAACCTAAAAAATAGAATAAAATAAAATGAAATGAAAAATGAGCAGAAAAGATAATACCCGAAACCTTATTTGTAGAATGACGCTTGTTCCCCGGCAACGGCGCCAAAATTTGATTACGCCCAAACAATACACGCGGTCAATTGCAGTAAAGAATGGGGTGTCGATCCCACGAGGAAAAACGATCTACAAAATAAGGTTAAGGAAGACAAACTATGCGAAACTAAAATAAATTCTAACAAATTTAAAATACGGAATTGAATTTAATTTAATGAAAACTGAGTTTGAGAAAATCACAAGTTCCAAGAATCCCTCCTAGACTTCACGCACAAACTAGTATTGATTCGCTATTATGACTCAACTACGTGTTTCACATCCCAAACGACGTAATCGGAAAAATAATCTTTTATGCATTATATACCCTAATGTAAATGAACTTAAGATTTCACTTTTTTCTAAGAAACCACAAAGGTTTGTCATATGTGATATCTTAAACTTACGATATATCCGGAGACAATACCGTAATAAATGACAATCACATATAACTAACCTACCGGAATCAATTAATTCTTAAACATTCCACACATAAGAAAAGCGTGACTAAGCTTATATGGAGAAGAAAAGATAATCACCGGAATAAAAACAATCTACAAAGAAATCTATGATATCCTTCTCACTGAAATAACATAAATTTCTATATTAAATAAAAGTGAAAATCATTAAACATCATTATTCATCGTGAAAACTTAAAGCGAATCAATTACTAGTTTAGTTCGTTACATCTAGGAGTTCACCTCTTCACCTTGCGTGGGGTTTAGTGACTCATGGTAGTGGTGGTCACAGCATCACTAGAGGGAGAATCCATCACTTCCTGTACGCGCATGAATCCCGAGAAAAAGAGCTAAATAGGCTCTGTGGTGGCTCTTACAGGTTCTCGGGTGTAAATAGCCTTAACTGTTTTTTCAAAACTGAAAAACAGTTTCCTTCTCCCGCGCGAATTCGCCGCAGAGCAGCTCCTTCGTCTTCTCCAGCGCGACGCGTCTGCTCCGCCGCTTCTGCTTCGCTCCTCGCGAGTGTCTTCTCCTCTCGACCGAGTCCTGTACCTGCAAGAACAGAGAGAGAGAGTGAACAGTGGGATAACAACCAAAAACCCGAAGGGGGACGAGGAACAGGGGGCGAACTCCCTGTTTCGCGGTGGTGTTGATTCTGTCACTGTGTGGTGGTGGTTTGTGTGGCCTGTTTCGGCGGTGGTCGAGAGAGAGAGAGGATTGGAGGAGGGAGAAACCGTGGAGAAGAGAGAAAGCGGCAAGAGGCGAGGAACAGGAGCGAAACAGGGAGGTGCCCTGTTTCGCGCAGTGTTGTGCGCGCGCGGTGGCGATGGTATTCGAGTGATGGTGGCGATGAGAGCGATGAAGGGAGATGGTGGTGGCGGCTGTGTTCTGAACAGAGAGAACGGTGGCCTGTTTCGGTGGCGAGGTGGTGGTTTGTAGCGTGAAACAGGGGTGGTTAGTGACGGTGGTGACGACGGTGGTTGGTTAGTGGCGAGAGACACAGGGCTCTGCCTTGGTGGAGGTGGTGATGGTGGCTGTGAGAGAGAGGCAGAAAAACGTGGTAGAGAAGAGGAGTGGAGGAGAAGGCAATAGAGAAACCTAAATAGGGTTTCCCTATTTCCTTGTTAGGCTGAGTTTAGGATTATAGCTTTCTGGGCTTGGGCTTGAGCTTGGGTTTGAGCTCGGTTAAAGTAAGCTGGGTTAGGCTTAGATGTGTGAACCACTCTTTTGTACCACCGCTAGAATCGACGAATCAATCATTTTCTCAAATTTGTCGCCTTAATGCACTTTTATCGTTCACGCGGCGCAGATTCCTACAAAAACATAAAAATTGAAATAATTAGAATAAAATATATTAATTGAAGCACTAACATATATAAATTAAGGGTTATAATTTGTAATAATTACATGTATATCACTTCTTCAGTATGCTATATCTTCCTTTTCAATCGTTGATTTGCTATTAAAGATATAACAGATTGAAAGCGTCTATATCCAAGCATTGAGCCCTAATATTCATGTTCCAATCCCATAGTTAGTGCATGGATTCAATTCAAGATGTGAAAAGTAACTTAATTAAAGATTTTGACCTCCAGTGCGCATTTCGTCAAACATCCGTTTTCCAGTAGAAATAACCATAATGAGCAAAACATTTCGTTAATCTGAAAAGAAAAACTGCAAGTTATGGCAGGCGAACAATGTATGATTTGATAGGCAAATAAATGGAAAAAGAGATGAGAATTACCTGATACTTGCAGAGATGAAAATCCTCTATGCATCCTTTAACAATGCTAACTCAAAACCTTAATTAATAAAACAAAACGTAAGTATGAACTTCTGTTCATACTAATGTGACTTGTAAGCAAGTAGGGGTTAGAGGGACATGTAAGCATGAAAATGAATATGAAGGCATGAGAATTTAATTCATTATTTTTTTGTGTCATTCTATTTGGAAGTCTAGAGGTGTGGTTATATCAAAGTGCTCCATAGCTAGTTAGTTGCTGAGGTTGCTTCTGCACTAGATTACCTTTACCACGTACCATTGCCAACCAGCAGTTCTCCATTGTGATATAAAGCCAAACAATATTCTACTCGATGATGAAATGACATCCCATATGTCAGATTTTGGTTTAGCAAAGGTTTCATTTGGTTATATCTTACAATTCATTAAAAATCATGCAGGCACATCGATACGGGCGTTCAATTGGTTATTTCACTCCAGGTACTTGTACCAACCACCTATAAAAGCCAAAGAAAACCATCTTTACATTTGTGAAGATATTTATATGCTGCTTTCACAATCACTATTTCTCTTCTTCTCCACTTGATTGTTGTGAATCATCATAAAGTTGTTGCCATTTCAAATTTCACTTAAAATTCATTATTTTTTTAAGACTCATTAAACTTTAAAGTTTAGAACATTCAAAATGTACCTTAGGAACTAACCTAATGCCTGTGGATGATCCTTAAGTTAGTCCTACAACTCGATCAAAACGTTAAATTTGGCTATATTCATGTTTACCCAGTTTAAAGAAACTTTCGAAATTCGATTTCATCAATTGGTATGGAATATGCTATTATCGCTCGTATTACAAATTAAATTAATGTATTACTTGCAGAGTATGGAATGGGTGGTTTAGTGTCAATCAAAGGAGCTGTCTATAGTTACGAGATACTCTTAACTAGAGCTGTTTATAGGCAAGAGACCTACAGATGAAGGATGGAAAAAACTTCACTGCTTTGCCTGAAAATGAAATGAACATGCATTGTGGATCCAACAATGCCACTATCAGATTGTGGCAGATGATCCATTAACATCGGAAACCAGAGTGACATACGACAAGTTAGAATTTAGGATTGTGTTGTTTCAGTGGTAAAACTTGGTGTCAAATGCTCTGCTGAATCACCAATGGAGCGTTTGAATATGGGAGAAGTTGTCTTTGAGTTGCATGTGTTAAGATCCGTCCAGAGTGACTAGTAGGGACCAGCTGAGCTAGCACTTGTTGCAAAATTACCATGTAGGTGCACAGAAATGTTTCTTCTACTCGTTAGTTCTCTTAATAAAATCTAATATCACGTTGTCAAATATTATGATTTTCTCAAATCTAATATCACGTTGTCTTTCTTACTTGTTTCCATTTGTTGTTGTATGTATGCTTTAAAGTGATAAGAAAATGACTTTGAGTCCCACACAAATTGGGAGCCACAAAGGAATCATCATTGTCTAACTTTTCCTAATAAATTAGGAACCAAAATCACACAAACACACAAGAACTCAGACTTTGATTCTTCCACAATCACACAGGGTCTTTGAGTCCTTGTCATCGTCTCACAGTTGCTTCAGCGCTAGATTATTTTTACCACAATAGTGGGTGTGCAATGTGATCTAAAGCCAAGTAACATTTTCCTCGACAATGAAATGACAGCTCATGTGTTAAGAATTTTGGTTTAGTAAAGGTATTTTCGGCTACTTTTATATATATATATATATATATATATATATATATATATATATATATATATATATATATGACAACACTAACATGAGGTCGAATGACTAGGCCGCCGCCAGAGAGAAGACCAAGCAAAACACGCAATCGAAATCGCCGCCGCCAGAGAGAAGACGAAGAAGCCATTAACGTTTCAGTGAAAGAGAAAGCACGCGACGAACCACTCCGCGCTGGGACACAGGCTTAGAGGAAGACCGCCGCCGCCGCCGCCAGAGAGGGTGCGAGAGGGCCTGCGAAGCACAGTGCGCGACGAACCACTCCGTGCTGGTAGCTTGACCGCCGCCCCTGCTCTGCCGCCGCCACTGCCTTTGCTTGGTGCTGTAGGTCTGGCTAGGGCAGGGGTACACCGTGGTATGACGGCTCCTCTAGCCGTTAACACTTCCTCTCTCCCAATAGGGAGTAAGGAACCTGCGAAAGAGGCTTCTAAGCCTTCTTTCGCCCAAATACTTGGAAAAATATTGGTTGATGAGGTTAAAGAAACAAATGTCGAGGGAACTAGATTTCGGAAAGAATGAGAGGTAGCCATTGGGCTTACGGCATCTGATGAAAAAAGTGGGGAAGCTTTCATGGAAAAACATGTGATAGTCTTAAAGTTCTCTAGCTACAGACCAACATTGGAAGATATTCGAGATTCGATACATCGAACCTGGGGGATTCTAGGTGATTTCTTGGTAGGTTTGCTAGATCATCGTCATATTATTGTTCGGCTTGAATCTGAGGCAGAAGCAAAGAAAGTCTTGGCAAGGGACTCGTTTTTTATTCGGGGAGTTCGATTCAAAGCTTTCCGTTGGCATGATGGTTTCAGTCTAAAAGCAGACCCGATATCGGTTCCACTATGGGTAGAGTTGTCTAACTTGCCTTTGCATTTATTTCATCCCCCTCTTTTGAAAGCAATTGTGAACTCTTTTGGTGACTTTTTGCGCATGGATGATCATACTCGATGTCTTTCACGCCCGAGTTATGCCCGTGTTTGCGTGGAGATGACTTTGGCGGAAAAATAGATAGATCTAACAATAGGGGCTTTTGGCAAATGATTGAATATCCGGGTTTCAAATATTGTGATTATTGCTCATTGTTAGGACATCAGGAGGATTACTGCAGAAAAAAGTTAGGTCATAAGGGCAATGTGAGAACACCCAACTTGGTGAAAGAAGAGAAAACTGAGAAACAAAAGGTAGAAGCCAAAGTCCTCAAGCAACAATATGTCCCAGTGGTTAAAAAAAATAAAATTTCAACGCCAGAAGCTGGAACTAGTGGTGTAAAGAATGATCAGGGTGAGGAAAGTCAGGAGGACGTTGGTGCTGAGAGGCCGATGGTCAAAGATTCGGGGAATGTCATGTTGTCAAACAAATTCGAGTCACTTACGGAGACCATAGTTGAAGACGAGAGTAATCTAATGAATCATCAATTGCCTTGTAAGACGAAGGATCCAGTCAGTGACATGGTAGAACCAGAAACAACGGAGGAAGGACTTCTTGAGGCGGGGTACACAGCGGTTGAGATTGCAAAAGCGATTCAAAAACAAGGAGAGACAATTTCAGGGCTTGCTTCATCCCAGCCAGAGCGTGTTCTGCCAATAACAGAGTTTGCTTCGTCAGAGCAAGTCGCGTCACCAATCGTTGGTTTGGTGAACAGAACATCAAATGCTATAGATGATGATCCAAAGAAGTTGATCCCTAAGAAAAATGCGAATGATGACCAAGCTTTCATGCAAGAATGTGATAATGCTTCAGGTAGCAGCTCAAGGCCGCAGCAGAGAGCGTACGAGTATGTTCACCAATTGGAATCAGGGAGGGCGCAGGGGGTTTCGACTAAGGCTGTAGGCAGGGATGTCGGGATCTCTAGCCCAGGAAAAAAGACGAGCAGTGGGAATGCTTCTCTACAGATAAATGCAATGATTTCAGGCAGCAACTTCGGGCCAACAAAGGAGGACGCAGTAGCTGAGGATGATCATGTTGACAGTGGGTTTGTCTATGGCTCTGGCAGTGGAGCTCACGTTGGTGCTCAGAATCGAGTTCAGAGTGGTGACAAGGTGCATGACCGAAAGGTAGGGTTTCCAGCAGATGCGGGTTATTGTACAAGATGACGAAGCTTTAGTGGATGCAATAGTACTTGAAGCACCGAATATAAAACATATTAACTATTTGGTTCGTAACGCTAACAGCGAAACCGAAATGGAGACCGATACCGACATTTCGGATACAATCAGTTCAAAAAAAGAAGATTTGGATGAATACACCATTAGGTCAAGAGTAGAGTCAGGTTCAAAGACAGACCAAATTCGAATATCGAAAAGATTTCATGCGACGGACTTCAGAGACATCAAGGTATATCCTCGTCGATCATCTAAAATGAAGAAAAGTAACAGCAAGTATAGACATTGATCTAGGGGTTTGGTCACTATTTATTTTGGGTTTGCTATGATGTAAGTCTTCTGGTTCTTTTTATCGGGTAAATCATGTACTCCCGACTGATGTAAAAGATTTTTTCAAGTAATAAAAAGCCTAGTATTCTTATTAAAATATATATATATATATATATATATATATATATATATATATATATATATATATATTTTTTTTTTAAATGAGCTGGATTTTTTTAGGATACCCAAACCTTGAATTAAAAGAAGATAGTTCAGCCTCAGATATACTTTTCCTAGGCTTTTTTTTTTTTTTGAAAAACAAGCTGGATTTTAAGGACTCCTTGACCTTTATATTAATAAAGTAAAAAAAATACATAAACAATCTCTCACAGGAGAGAAGATTCGTCATTACAAGCCTAAATAATGTACAAAGTCAATCTTTGTACATTTTGTTTGCTTTCTTAGTTCTTTTGGATCTTCAGTTACAAAGGCTAAATTTTTTTGTGTAGGCAATTGCATCCGATTCTATAACCACATCATCACTAGAGGGGTCTGGCTCATGTTCTTCTTCAGAATCCTGAGAACTTTATTGTCTCAACCTATTGTCTGTGCGGTTCTTGTGCTCTTCCCATACTTCTTTTAACCATATGTAGTCTTTCTTAAAGTCTTCCATGCAACGTTCTTTAATTTCTTGTTGTATTTCATCAGGAACTTTGTTTCCTTTGTCATATTCATTTATCATCATTAAGACATATTCAATCTCAGGTAGAGAGATAGTGTTTTTCGCTACGTTCAATTCTGCGATGGTGAGTAGTTTCACATCGCGGTATCCAAATCTTTTACCATCCTCATACTCATTTTCATTGATCCCAGTTTGCTCGACTTCCGGAATCATTTCTACTTCTGTAGTGGTTGTTATTGGTAATACTTCATCATTGGGATTTGTGTTTCTACCTTCGTCAACATCCTGCACTGTCATCTATTTATCTGCACATAGAGGCTCTGTAATGTTTGTCATTTCCATATTATTATTTTCATCTATACCTTGTAGAGCATTGAATGAATTATTTTCCGGCCTATATGGTTCTCATCCCTCATTTTTTTTCGTGATTCTCGACTTCCGCCTCACCTCAACCCATTCTGCGGCACATTATTTAGTTCCTTTGTCATTGTTCCTCCTATTGTTCAATTGAGTCTTCCTTTCAAAGTTTTTTCTTCTAGATGCTATCTTCTCATTTTGTTCCATCATTTGATCATGTCCATTCATCATACACTGGCCTTTGTCATGCCCAAAGACACAACACTCAGAACACATCAATGGTTTTCAAGGATAGTCAATTGCAATTTCATCCAAATCACCTCCTTCTCTACCCACGTCTAATTTAATGAAGGTTAGAAGCTCCTTATCTAGCTTCACTTCCACACAAATTGCTGCATATGTAAGGCGAGCTCTAGCTGAGGTGGCTCGATCAAACCTGACAGGTTCCCCAATCAAGCTAGCAATTAGCTCAACCCCTTCTTGGACCACATGCAAGTAGGAACATTATAAAGATGCAACCATACTGGAATTATATTGATCTCCTTCCTTAGACTCCATAAGTCTTCCTTCCATGGCTTAGTCACCATGAGTTTGTCTCTAACTTTGAAAGACGCTTCTTCAAGTGTTTTGGCTCGATCATCTTCATTCGTGAACTTGAAAAAGAAAAATTCTCCATTCGATGTAACCTCAAGATCTCCTTTTGGTTTCCACTTCCTGTCCACATCTATCTTGACTTGACTGAATGGAGGAGGTTTCTCAAGGAACATCCCCACCAACTGGTCTGACCATATCTGTTTGGCATTTTCTCGAATACCTGGAGGGCATAGTAACACACCTTCCTCAAACATGAGATTTGAATAGTAGATTGGAGCCTCCAACCCATCCCAATTTCTGCTTCCACCACCAAATAAGTGAGCCTATTTCAATTGAGATTGACTCTTGACCAAATCTTCTCCATCTCCACTAAAACCATCTCTGCAGACAACCTCTTCTCCATTCGAAACCAAATCGGTGGAGGCCATAAGGGTCTAGGCAGTGGTAGTCATTGGAGATTTGTGTAGAGCAAGGCCAAAGAGATCTGTGGAGCACATGCTTATTAAGGTTTTACTAAGTTGTTTTTACTGATCAAGGAAATAAGAATTTCCTTGAACTGTTATCTGCTGTGTGAATGCCAAGTCAGGAATCTTGGGCAATAATAACACAAGATATGAAGAGAATTACATTGAACGCAAAATATAACATTCTACTCATGCATCGATCTAGATGTGGTGTTTATTTCTCCCTTCAAAATTTTGTAAAACCTTTGAATGACAATCCTTATCCCCTTGTAATTTGCTTAGCAGTCAAGTAAACCATCTTGTGTATGCTCTTGTGACTTTCTTAATAGTCCTAGGCTATCTTCGAAAACAATTTTAGCTCACATGGAACTAAAATTGATAATTTTTCCCTTGCATGCAAGCGATGTAAGGAGATTTTTATTATTTTTCAATGTTTCGCCATGTAAGTAGCACTTCTGTAAAAAAAGAGAATCCATATAAAAAAGAGAGAAGTTTCACCTGGATTAGCATCTCTTTCATGTACAATCCTCTTGACTTAATCAATACCACTCATTAGTCAAGTCCTTAAAGAGTGAGATTGACAGAGTATCAAGCGCAGGACGTATCGTATGGGGGACTTAGGAGATTCTGGATCGTAGCGAGGACCAAGACTAGTATGGACACTTTCAAGCTGAACCACTTCATTCTATCACTGCCCGTCAACCAAGATCTCTAAAATGAGGTTGTTTTTGTAGTTCTTGTAAGACAAACTCATTGTAATACAGGGAAATGTGTTAAAAAGTCTTCACACTCCTATAGACCACATATAAACCACACATTCTAGCTCTCCTTATCGCCCTCGTCCTTACGAAGACTTGAATTGATCTAGACGAATAGACACGGTTGTTATAGTAATCGTCTCAATTTTATAGAAAGCTATAGGTGGCATTGGATGCATGTACATCCTTCCTAGCCAAAATCTTTTGGTCATCTATGTTTTACCTCTACAGTCATTGCGTTTTAAGTCTTCTACACAAGTCTTCAATTATAAATGACTGTAGACCACATATAAACCACACAATCTAGCTTTCCTTATCGCCTTTACGGAAAATTGAATTGGTCCAAACAGATAGACGCGGTTGTTGTAGTACTAATTAATAGTCTCAATTTTATAGAAAGCTATAGATGGCATTGGATGCATGTACATCCTTCCTAGCCAAAATCTTTTGTCATCTATATTTCACCTCTGCAGTCATTGCGTTTTAAGTCTTCCAAGTCTTCTACACAAGTTTGTTTCTGAATATTTTAACCAGATATGCCATCGGAGTCACAAAGTTGAGGTTCTAAATTCTAAAGCCTATAAGCAATAGGCATTAGAAAAGAAAAAGGCATTCACTTGACTCGACATTAGAAAAAATAAAGCCTATAATACAAAGCGAGCAACTATTTGAGTATACTCAGAAACATGTCCAGATATTATATTCAGACGCAATATTGAGCAAAAATTGTTTCAATATACTAAATAAGCATTTCAGTATGATAGCGTATACACTTATAATTGTTTCACACTTTCTCCACAACATTCTCAAACTCTAAAATTCATAAATTTGTTTAGTAAATCATGTAAAGGTATCATTCGACTATAACGTGAAAGGAAAAACAAACTCTGAAACTACAAATAATTTCAAGTTCCATCTTAAATGCATTTTCGTGCAAATATTTGAGCTCTCTGGTACAAAAACATTCAAACATGTCGGAACGGCGTCAAACCGTGATTCAAGTTGAGGTCAATCTCATGATGTCAAGGAAGATCGTCATTGCAATTAGGTCAAAATCTGTAAGGCAAGGTAATGGTCCTATATATATACAAAGTAAATGCATGAATGATGACATACACATCTTCCTTCACAACATCCCCTGCTCAATATAACATATTAGTGTCCACGTTTATCTTCATCACATTTCGACTAACCAAGGAAGGAGGTTGGTTCACGTTTGAAATCAATGAAAGTTTTTTGGTCATCATGTCTTCTTCTTGCAATCGAGGTGCTTGTCTTAAGCATCGACTTATCATCCAGCCTAGATTCTGGTCCCGTCACAAGTAACAAACCTGATGATAAATTAGCATTGGTTGCCTTCAAACATCTAGTAACCAAGGATCCCTTTGGAGTACTAAATTCTTGGAACGACTCACTCCATTTCTGTGAATGGCCTGGAATCGAATGCAGTAGACGTCATCATGAGAGGGTCACGGCACTGGATTTGTACTCACGAGAACTTGAAGGTAGACTCTCTCCTGATATAGGGAAACTCTCCTTTCTTAAAATAATCGACCTCAACTATAACAATTTCACTGGAGCCATTCCAGCATCACTGTCCAATGCATCAAGACTTGAATCCATACATCTTGCATCAAACCAGTTCTCAGGGTCGGTGCCAATGGATCTCGGGAGGCTTCAACATCTTAGCTGGGTATCGTTCTATTCAAATCTGCTAGGAACAAGCTTAGGAGATGACTTGAATTTCATCAATTATTTAACCAACTGCACCAAACTGGAGTATCTGGATGTAGGGGGAAACAAATTATATGGTAGCATTCCAAATGGCATTGGAAAGCTTAAAAGTTTGAAAGTTTTTTTTATGGATGGAAACAAAATCTCGGGACCAATTCCAACTTCCCTCGGTAATTTAACTCAACTCCAAAAACTTCGGTTATCAGGAAATGAGTTACATGGAAGCATTCCTACTAGCATCGGAAAGCTGAAAAGCTTGAACTTGTTGGCTGCGAGTAAAAACCAAATCTCAGGACCAATTCCAACTTCCCTCGGTAATTTAACTCAACTCACACATCTTTTCTTATCAGGAAATGAGTTACATGGAAGCATTCCTACTAGCATCGGAAAGCTGAAAAGATTGAACTCGTTGATTGCGAGTCGAAACCGAATCTCGGGACCAATTCCAACTTTCCTCGGTAATTTAACTCAACTCCAAAGCCTTTTGTTATCAGGAAATGAGTTACATGGAAGCATTCCTACTAGCATTGGAAAGCTGAAAAGCTTGAACTCGTTGGATGCGAGTCAAAATCGAATCTCGGGACCAATTCCAACTTCCCTCGGTAATTTAACTCAACTCCAACGCCTTGGGTTATCAGGAAATGAGTTACATGGAAGCATTCCTACTAGCATAGGAAAGCTGAAAGGATTGAACTCGTTGGTTGCGAGTCAAAACCGAATCTCGGGACCAATTCCAACTTCCCTCGGTAATTTAACTCAACTCACATATCTTGTGTTATCAGGAAATGAGTTACATGGAAGCGTACCTCCAAATCTAGGAAAATGTCAAAATCTGCAGAGATTGGATCTTTCCTACAATAAACTGAATGGTAGAATACCGGAACTAATCATGTTTCTTTCCTCCCTTGAGTACTTGCGCCTTTCCAACAATGCTTTGTCTGGTTCCTTGTCATTCAAAGTGAAATCTAGTACAGGAATCCAATACTTGGACCTTTCTAGCAATAAGTTGTCAGGAAAGATTCCAGATTATTTAGGAGATTTCACTTTTATGGCTCCTAGTTACTTGGATTTGTCATATAATGACCTCGACGGTCCAGTTCCGATCACTGGGGTCTTTAGAGATCCAAATCTAATATCAGTTGTAGGAAATAATAAGCTTTGTGGAGGCATACCTGAATTGAAGTTGAATGTGTGCCCCAGCTCCAGTCCCCTAGAGAAGTTACACCCAAGCCTTGTCAGGAATAAGGGAAAGTTTCTTCTTCTCAAGGCAGTCGTTCCAGTGACAATTGTAAGCTTATTTTTAGTTATATTATTATGCTTTTTGCGACCACTCTATCAAAGAAGAATATTACAAAAGAAGCCTTCGTCCCTATCACTACCCAACCATCAATATCCGCGGATTTCTTATGCTGAACTCCTTGACGCCACAATTGGTTTCTCCGCTGATACTTTGCTTGGTGCTGGAAGGTATGGCACAGTTTACAAGGGATTTCTTGAGCAACTTAGTGCATTTGTTGCAGTGAAGGTACTTAATCTTCAAGAACGAGGAGCCTACAAGAGTTTCTTAGCAGAATGTAATGCTTTGAGAAATATTCGGCATCGAAATCTCGTCAAGATCATAACGTGTTGCTCAAGTGTGGATTTCCAAGGAAATGATTTCAAAGCACTTGTTTATGAATTTATTCCCAATGGAAGTTTAGAGGAGTGGTTACATCAAAGGAGAGCTGAGTGGCATGAGATGAGAAGCCTGAACTTCCTACAAAGGTTGAATATTGCTATTGATGTTGCTTCTGCTCTACATTATCTTCACCATCATTGCCAACCAGCAGTTGTTCATTGTGATCTAAAGCCAAGCAACATTCTCCTCGATGATAAAATGACAGCTCATCTGTCAGATTTTGGTTTAGCAAAGGTTTTCTCTGCTACTAATAGTTCTCCACAAAGTCTTGCAACCTCAAATATGATAAAAGGATCAATTGGGTATATCCCTCCAGGTACAAAAAAAAAAAAAAAATTATTTATTTTACTATATATATATTTTTTTACTAAATTTCAAACTTGATTATACCAAAATATGTCTTACTAACTAAATGTATACTTGCAGAATATGGAATGGGTGGTATAGTGTCGATCAAAGGAGATGTCTATAGTTACGGGATACTGTTACTAGAGATGTTTACAGGGAGAAGGCCTACAGATGACATGTTTCAGGAAGGACGAAATCTTCACAATTTTGCTACAATGGCTTTGCCTGGGCAGATCATGAACATTATAGATCCGACAATGCTCCTAGAAGACAGTGGCAGACCTATAAACATCATAAACCAGAGTGATAAACAAGCCAGAATTCAGGACTGTCTTGTTTCAGTGTTAACCCTCGGTGTCAAGTGCTCTGCTGAATCACCTATGAATCGCATGAACATGGCACAAGTTGTGACTGAGTTGCATCATATCAAAGAGTATCATCAAGGTACTAGGATCCGTCAAGAGTGACTATTAGGCCTTCTTATGTTTTACGATTGGGGTCGCTACAGCCCATCTTTATTTTTTTTATAATTTTGATGCAATATTTATAGAAAGGAATAAAAGAAGCATGCATGTTTTGCTGTGTGACCCAGGGAAATATGGTAATACTTGCAGTGTGAGATGAATTTGCATACCATGTTTCTTCGACATGCTATCTTCCCGTTTTCAATTATTGATTTGCAAATTACAAAATCGATCTTTTAAGAAACAAGCTAAGAATGATGCAGGATAGGGATGCGCAAAAGATAAAGGATGAAAAGCGTTTACAACCAAGCAGGGAGTCCTTGTGTTCCCTAATCCTATAGTTAATGCATGGATGGATTTCAATTCAAGTTGCTTAAAGTAACAACCAAGATGGGTATTACTATTTGTTCCAATCTGAGTACCCATTTCTTTAATTTCAGCAAAAATGAAAAGGAACAAAGAGAGATTAAAACCAGCAAGCTATGATAGCAGATAATCTTTAATTTGATAGGCAGAGTAGGAGGTACCTGATTCAAGCAATATGAAGATGACCAACCATCACACCAACAACTGATGGAGTCAGTATTTTTGTTGAAGTGGTAGAGTGATGAATTATAGTTAATTAATGATAATATATGAACTAGTTATTTTAATATAATTTTTATTTGAACAATACATAAATAACCATATAAAAGACCAATTGCTAAACAAAACTTCATCTAAGTTATTGGGAAAGAAATTTAATTCACCTAATTGGCACTACAAAAAAAATTGAAAACAGCAACGGCTAAAAATCGTTGCTGATTGAGCTAAAACCGTAGCTAAAAGGCATCAGCGACGGCACAACAACCGTCGCAACCCCGTAGCAACAATTATCGTCGCTATTTGAATCAGCGACGGAAAAATAGCCGTGGCTAGTTAGCGACGGCTTCCTGCCGTCTCTAAGTCCCGAATATAAATAACCATTAGCGACGGCAGGAAGCCGTCGCTAAATGGTATTTAAAAAAATATTTTAATGTTAGCGATGACATTTTGCCGTGACTAATTGATTTTTTATTTTAAAAAATTTAACATTATTTTTATAATAGCGACGACATTGTGCCGTGGCTAAATGGTATTTTAAAAAAATATTTTAATATTAGCGACGGCATTTTGCCGTGGCTAATTGATTTTTTTTTAATTTAACATTATTTTTTATTTTAGAGATGATGCGCTATTTTAGTAGCACACAACTTAATACCCTGCTTTGTGATTTGTAGTATAGAATAAGTAGGGATCGTTCTAGACCGGGGATTAGAGGGCGTGTTAATTACACTAATAATAATTAAAAGACAACTAACAACCTAATTAATTAAATAAAAGGGGATTGGATTTTCTAAATTAAATTATGAAAATAACTACGAAAATTAATGTAAAGATAATAAACTAAAGAGATATCAAAGATGAGAAATTAGCTAAGGGTTTTATCTCCACACACCAAACATATGCTTATAAATTAATCTTCAATAATCACTTACTAACTCGTGAGAGACAATGCTCAAGACTAACCGTGACCGCACTGCATTAATCTTATTATTTTCCCAAGTTCGTTGAATTAAACTAAGCGTCGCTTTCAAACTATTCTTATCATGCTATCTAAACAGGAATCGCAAGTTAAATAACAATCTAAGATCATTAAGATTTGTGGAAAATATGAACACTGACTAGGCAATCACAAGTATGATCAGCATCTTGTTCTTGCCTAGGTTTCTACTTAACCTTACCAACGTTCCTTGGTATTTACTACTTGTGAGTACAGAATCATGACAATTAGGTGAAATTCTCCTATACTCTAGCCCCAGATCCTAGCATGCTTACTAAGTTGGCCACCTTAACAAACATAAAAGGAAAAGTTCTCTATAAAGCAGTTAAGCAAAACACAATCACTAATAGCAAGGAAGAATAAATTCAATTAATTTATAAAGCACATGTTCGGGGCTTCGAATCCACCCCTAACTAAAAGGAGTTTAGCTAGACATATTAATTATGTTTAAACAATAATCCATAATCAATAATCAAACTAAAATTAAGAGAAATAGATGTTTAGAGATGAAAACAAAACACTGATCCGTGGTGGTACTGAGTAGAAACTAGGGTGTAAATAGCGCGATATCTCCTTCACCAACACGCGAATTGCTCCTTCCCGCTTCCTCAGTTCCTTTCGTTCTGCTTCAGCTCCTTCCTTTCGATTTCTGCTTGTGACAGAGTGAGAGAGATGAGGGATAACGAGGGACAGCGAGAAAGAGAGGGAGATCAGGTGATCGGTTGGCTCTGGCTGAGAACGGGAAGAAGGGACGAAAAGGGAAGGACGAGGGACAGCGACGGTGGCTACGGTTTGTGCGAGGATGATCAGGGAGGAGGTCGATTGGTTGAGTAGAGAGAGGACGACGAAGGGTTTTCGCGAGGAGGAGGGATCTGCGAGAATGGGGGTTCGATTAGGTTTGATGAGGAGGCTGTTTCTGGAGGTGAAGGCGATGAGGGATGAGGCGACTATGGTTGTAAGGAGGAGGGGATGAACAGGGTCCTACGTGGTGGTCTGCGGTTTGGCGAGGGCGGTGAAGATGGTTGATGATGGGTGAGGACGGCGGCTAGGGTTTGTGCGCGTGGATGTTGTGTATGGATGCAGTGGATGGGTCGTTATTGCTCGATGGGTGGTTCTTGGATGATCTCTCCAAGCCAGGTATGTCCCCTTTTTATTCTTGTTTTCTTCTGTCTGTGGTTTCCTTGTTGGTGTGGTTTCCTTCCTTGTGTGAAGTCCTTGTGCAATTAGTATTCCTAATTTGCCAATTTGCTTCTATTTTAAAGTATTGTAATTAGAAACCTACACAAACATGAAAATAGCAATTAGTACCATAATTAACAAATAATAGCTAATAATACATATAGAAATATAGTACTAAAAATAGCATAATTATGCCCCTATCAAATTCCCCCACACTTATCTTTTGCTAGTCCTCGAGCAAATCCAAGAAACAAAAATAAAAGACTCAAATGACTCAATCTATACTTTCCAACATTTGTCTCAGAGATTTTCAACGGATCATGACATGTTAAGATATTTTGTAAATATGAGATTAAATCCACATCATTCAAAAATTAATACACGTTCATAGCAATGATATAAAAATTTACAATTAAATCAATCCAAGTAACTGTGAAACTCAAGCGCGTGCCAAGAAGAATTAACCCAAAAATCTCACTGGATGCACTCTTTTCTTTTTTTACTGATTGTTTGGTAAAATCACTCTTCCTATTCTAGCTATATGTGAGAGGATTGATGTGAAAGGGAAACAAGTAGCTCACATATGATATAACAAGAAAGAATGGCATTTTCTGACTTTTTTTTTTTTTTTTTTTTTTTTTATAGATATATGATCTCATGGAAGGAATGTTACTACTTGAATGCAAGAACTAGTGACACCATATGCTCATATCTCATTCGAATCTCCACATTGTGACATTGTAAGACACACTCAATCAAAAGGTCTTAATTCAGGTTGTAATGGGGCCAGGGGTCAAGGGAAGAGAAAGAACGGATATGAAGTTTTCAAAAGGGCTTGAAGAAATTGTGAAAGCATGCAATAAGATTAGAGACATTAGCAAAGAATCATATGGTTCAAGACATAAGTGGGAAAATGACGAGGTGACCCATTGATAATGAAGAGCTTCAGCAATTATTTTGTATCTACTTAAAAAGAATTGAACTATCTGTATGGTACTGTAATACTGAATGGATAAAGGACTTGTATCCCTTTTGTAACTTTTTTTTTTTTTTTCTTTTTTCAATTTTTTTTTTTTTTTTTTTTTTTTTTGCAACTCTTTCTTTCTGAACTCTCTACCACAAGGGTCTTCCCCCACACTTGCTTTTCAACATACCTTGAACCACAATAAAGTATCTGCAAATCAAATTATGCTCCACTCGTTTGATTAGGATAGAGAATGAGGGTAATGAAAAAAAAGGCTTAATAACAGGCTCAATGAGGTTAACCTAAAGGAAAAATATTATGGATCGGGCTTATTTGGCAATGGTGGAAACTAGGTGCCTTTATCATGTCAAGCATGTCATGCAATTCAATATGATGCTTTGAACGAAATTAATACAAATTCTAGTGTTTAATTCTTAATTTTGAAAGCAATCCAAGTAGCAACCAAAGCAAACAAAATTGAGATCATGCAACGAATTATTATTGACAAAAGAAATAAAAGATGACCTAACTAAAAACTCTCAAAATCAAAGGAACAATAGGCTCAAAACTCACATATGGGTTATAATGAGTTAAATTCAACTAAGCATGCTATGAGTACCAATTACTAAGTTGATTACATGTGAATTTGCATATGATAACCATAAATAAGCATTAACCAAAGAATAATATTAGATCTTGAATCATGTTTATAAATCATCTTAAAGTCATGCAATTAAAAATCAAATCTCATCATTGTGTTGGAAAGTATCCTAAGACT
Source organism: Berberis thunbergii (assembly GCA_003290165.1). NCBI lineage: Eukaryota > Viridiplantae > Streptophyta > Magnoliopsida > Ranunculales > Berberidaceae > Berberis > Berberis thunbergii. Next base: position 25,578 of record QNQO01003743.1, on the reverse strand, counting down.
CAAAACAAATAATTTTTTTTTTTTTAATTTTATGACAACTAATACCAACAAAGAAAATAAAAACCAACAATTTTTTTTTTTTTTTTTTCAAAATAATTTTGCAAAATAATTCAAAAGAAAACAATGTTTGTTCCCCCACACTTAAATCGAACATTGTCCTCAATGTTAATAGATTATAGCACATGCAATGAAAGATTTAAACGCGAAATAAACAAACTACTAACAAACAAAGGCAAAAATAACAAAAATAAATTAAAATGATAAAGAAAGCAAATCTGATTGGGTTGCCTCCCAAGAAGCGCTTGTCTTAACGTCTTGCAGCCTGACGGTATCTCCATTTAATCCTCAGAATAAGTGGGAACATGGAGTGATACGTCCTCCACGTCATGCTCCACAAATGACTCATAATAGGGCTTAAGTCGATGCCCATTCACCTTAAACTCATTTCCAGTTGTGACACTTTTCACCTGTATAGCACCATGGGGAAAAACATTAGTAACAATAAAAGGACCAACCCACCTAGAACGTAACTTACCGGGAAAAAGTTTATGGCGTGACTGAAAAAGTAAGACTTTCTGGCCCACCACAAAAGTCTTTCCACGGATCATGCGATCATGAAAAGCTTTAGTTTTCTCCTTATAGATCCTGGCACTCTCATATGCGTCATTCCGAATCTCTTCAAGCTCGTTCAGCTGCAATTTCCTATGAAGGCCAGCATCATCAATGTTCATATTGAAAGTCTTAATAGCCCAATGTGCCTTATGTTCCAGCTCAACTGGTAAATGACACGGTTTCCCATATACAATCCGAAAGGGAGACATCCTTATAGGTGTCTTATATGCTGTTCGATATGCCCATAAAGCATCATCAAGTCGCATGCTCCAATCTTTGCGAGTGGGCTTTACTATTTTTTCAAGTATTCCCTTGATTTCACGATTTGAAACTTCTGCTTGTCCACTTGTTTGGGGATGATAAGGTGTTGAAACCTTATGTGTGACATTGTATTTCTTAAGCAAAGCTTCAATTGTACGGTTGCAAAAATGGGAACCTCCATCATTTATAATCACACGCGGCATTCCAAATCTTACAAAAATGTTAGAACGAATAAATGCTGCAACAACTTTGGAATCGTCAGTACGGGTGGCTTTTGCTTCCACCCACTTTGAAACATAATCCACAGCAAGCAATATATAAATGAAACCATTAGAAGAAGGAAATGGACCCATGAAATCAATACCCCAAACATCGAAGATTTCCACATTATATATAGGATGTTGTGGCATTTGATCTCTAGGGCCTAAATTTCCTGTTCTTTGACACCGGTCACAAGTCATGCAAAATAATCTGGCATCCTTAAATAAAGTAGGCCAATAAAATCCACATTCTAAAACCTTACGAGCTGTTCTTTGAGTTCCAAAGTGTCCCCCACAAGCATAAGAATGACAATATGTCAATATGGAATTAAATTCAGAATCGGGTACGCACCTTCTAATCAGTTGATCGGTACAATGCTTCCACAGATAGGGATCATCCCATACAAACTGTTTCGCCACTTTCTTGAGCTTATCCTTCTGAACTCGAGTTAAGGTGTTTGGAAGTTGTTTGGATACAAGGTAATTTACAATATCAGCATACCATGGTTCATTTACCTTGACCAAAAATAGTTGCTCATCAGGAAAAGTCTCAAGAATTGGCTGGGGTTCCTCATTGCGCACCAAACGGCTCATATGGTCAGCTACCACATTTTCACTCCCTTTTTTATCTCTGATCTCCACATCAAACTCTTGAAGAAGAAGTATCCACCGTATAAGTCTCGGTTTCGCTTCTTTTTTCGTAAGCAAGTATTTTAAAGCTGCATGATCAGAGAAAATTATAACTTTAGTTCCAATTAAATAAGATCGAAATTTCTCTAAAGCAAATATAACAGCTAAAAGTTCTTTTTCAGTTGTGGAATAATTCAATTGAGCGTCATTCAAGGTTCGGGAGGCATAGTAGATGACGTGAAGACGTTTATCCCTCCGTTGGCCTAAAACTGCTCCTAAGGCATAATCTGATGCGTCACACATAAGTTCAAATGGAAGACTCCAATCCGGTGGTGCAATGATAGGTGCTGATGTCAACAACTCCTTAAGCTTGTCAAATGCTGTCTGACAGTCATTATTGAACTCAAATGGCACATCTTTTTGTAGGAGTCGACATAGTGGTCCAGAAACCTTAGAAAAATCTTTGATAAATCGCCGATAGAATCCTGCATGTCCAAGAAAAGAACGAACCTCTCTCACCGAAGTAGGAGAGGGTAAGTAACGTACAAGATCTATTTTAGCTTTATCAACCTCAATACCCCTAGCTGAAATCACATGACCTAAAACAATACCTTGGTTAACCATAAAGTGACATTTTTCCCAATTTAATACAAGGTTAACCTCAATGCATCGCTTTAAAATCAATGCAAGATTATCTAGACAATGGTCAAAAGAATCACCGAAAACACTAAAATCATCCATAAAAACCTCAATGATTTTTTCAACAAAGTCTGAAAATATACTTACCATACATCTCTGGAAGGTAGCCGGGGCATTACACAAACCGAATGGCATTCTTCTATATGAGAAAGTGCCGAATGGACATGTAAAGGTTGTCTTTTCTTGATCCTCTGGGGCGATGACAATCTGATTATATCCTGAATAACCATCAAGAAAACAATAAAAAGCACGACCGGCCAACCTTTCAAGCAATTGATCAATAAAGGGAAGAGGAAAATGATTTTTCCTGGTAGTTGCATTCAGCTTTCTATAGTCAATACAAACCCGCCACCCTGTTTGTATTCGCGTGGGAACCAACTCATTTTCCTCGTTCTTCACCACAGTTATGCCAGACTTCTTCGGCACGACTTGCACTGGTGAAACCCATTTGCTATCTGAAATATGGTAAATCACGCCACAATCAAGGAGTTTAATGATTTCTTTCTTCACAACTTCCATCATAGGGGGTTTAGACGGCGCTGAGCTTCTCTAGTGGGTTTTGCACCTTCCTCAAGAAGTATACGGTGCATACAAGTGGTAGGGCTAATACCCTTTATGTCTGCCAATGTCCACCCAATTGCAATCTTGTATTCCTTCAAAACTCGAATAAGCTTTTCCTCCTCTAAATTTGTGAGTGATGATGATATGATGACAGGCAATGTCTCATCATCTCCCAAATACGCGTACTTCAAGTGATCCGGTAACGGTTTAAGCTCAAGTGTAGGTGCCTGAATCACAGAAGGTAAAAGTTTATTAGTAGATGAGGGAATAATAATTGGAGGAGATAACTCACTAACAATTCGTGGCATTGACTCAAAAGTTGCCACAGTCTCAATGATCTCCTCCCTCATGTTATCGACCGAGATCTTCATATTGTCACAAAGGACTCCATTTCTCTCATATCCGGCGCCAGTAGCAATGGTGATTTCAAGTTCATCATCGTTCATGACGTCAAGGAATTCCTGTGACAAAATATCCACCACGTCAATAGAAAAACAAGAGTGATTATCAACAGGGTACCTCATGGCTTCAAAGATGTTGAAGCCAATCACATCACCATCAAATTCCATTGTCAATTTTCCTGCATGCACATCAATATTTGTTCTTGCAGTTTTCATAAAGGGCCGCCCTAAAATAAGAGGCAAAGGTGTTGACAATGTCGAATCTTCCATTTCAAGCACATAGAAATCTGCTGGGAAGATCAAATGATTAACCTGCACCAACACATCTTCCAACAAACCTCGAGGATATGCATTAGAGCGGTCAGCCAATTGAATAACCACACCATCATTTTTTAGTTCCCCAAGATTCATAGAACGATAAACAGAAAATGGCATAACATTAATTGAGGCACCTAAGTCTAACATTGCATTGTCAATTTTAGTATTACCGATAACACAAGGGATAGTAAAACTACCTGGATCCTTACACTTCGGTGGCAACTTCCTTTGAAGAACTGCGGAGACATTCTCACTTACCTTAACTATCTCTACGTCTTGAAGTCGTCTCTTTGTTGTGCAAAGCTCCTTCAGAAATTTTGCATACTTAGGCACTTGCTTAATAGCATCAAGAAGCGGAATATTGACTTGGACTTTTCGAAAAGTTTCCAAAATTTCCTTATCCTGTTCATCTTTTCTAGATTTGGCAAACCTACCTGGAAAAGGCACAAAAGGTGGAACAAGATTAGCAGAAACTGAATTTGGAATGCTCACCTTCTTACCTTGAAGCTCTGGTGTTTTAATGGCGGTTGGATCATCCTTCTGTAACTCAACTTTCTTAATTCGACTCTGTTCAGGGACTATTGGATCATTCTCAATTTGCCTACCACTCCTCAGTGTAATTGCTTTTGCGGTTTCAAACCCACCTTTCGGATTTGGAATGGTAGAACTAGGAAGTTTTCCTTGCTCGCGAATTTGTCCAATAAACTCAGCTATCTGTCCCATTTGCAGTTTCAAATCTGCTATATCCTTTGATTGGTTCTGCTGAGAAATAGTCAATGATTTCAGAATCTCATCATAATTAAGCGGCATACCTGAATTGTGCTGAGGTGGTTCAGGTGGCCTTTGGGCGAAACCAGGGGGTGGCCGATTCGAAGTCTGTTGTTGAGGTTGTTCTGAATTTCTCCATCCAAAACTTGGGTGATTTCTCCAACCTTCATTGTAGGTGTTCGAATAAGGATTATTTCTATAGTGATTTTGCCCCTGAAAACCTATTGCATTGACATTCTCCCAACCGCCATTCTCAATCAGTTGAGGACATTGATCAGATGGATGTCCTGGCTTTGTACACACGCCACAAACCTGTGCAACTCCTAGCATATTCGGCTTCCCTAGGGCCTGAGTCACAAGTGAGGTAAGATTAGCCATTTGAGCTTCCAAACTAGAATTAGTACTTACCTCATTGACTTGGCGTGAAGGCTCTCCAATTCCTTCATACTGCTGGGCATTTAAGGCTCGGTTTGCAATCAAAGTTTTTGCTGCTGCTGGAGTTTTATCAACCAAAGCTCCTCCTGCCGCTGCATCTAACATCTGTCGCTCAAGAGGAAGCAATCCCTCATAAAAGTATTGAATCAGGAGCTCCTCCTTCATCTGATGCTGAGGGCATGATGCTATGAGAGTTTTGAAGCGCTCATAGTAAGCCGGATATGATTCTCCTGGACCTTGCTGTATGCCACTGATTTTCTTCCTTAATAAGATAATTTTGGAAGTTGGGAAGAATTTCTCTAGGAACACCTTCTTCATGCTTTTCCAAGAATATACTGTTCCGGAAGGTAGTTCATAGAGCCAATCCTTAGCCCTATCAGTCAGAGAAAAAGGGAATGCTCTCAACTTTAGAATGTTTTCATCCACATTTATTGGCGTCATACTGGAGCATACTATTTCAAATTCCTTTAAATGTTTATTTGGATCCTCCATGGAAAGACCATGATACTTCGGAATATGATGAAGTAGGCTGGATTTCAGCTCGAATGACTCAGTCTTGCCCTGCGCGGCTAATGGATACTGAATGCACAATGGTGCGGCATTGTCCAAGGTGGATGCCGAAAGTTCTTTAATAGATCTATTATCTCCCATGTCGAACTCTTCAGATTCAGATTCAAAGCTAGATGTTTGTAGTTCTTTTGTTTCTCTTCTTCGTCTTCTAAATGTTTTCTCAGGCTCTGAATCGTATTCTACTAAGTTTTCGCTGAATTTCCTATTGTGCATGAACTGGTACCTGAGATAAAGAAAGAAATAAAGAAAAATCAATAAAAATAAAAATAAAATAAATAAAAACTAATAAAGTAATCAACAACTTTTCTAATCCCCGGCAACGGCGCCAAAAATTGATGCGCTATTTTAGTAGCACACAACTTAATACTCTGCTTTGTGATTTGTAGTATAGAATAAGTAGGGATCGTTCTAGACCGGGGATTAGAGGGCGTGTTAATTACACTAATAATAATAAAAAGACAACTAACAACCTAATTAATTAAATAAAAGGGGATTGGATTTTCTAAATTAAATTATGAAAATAACTACGAAAATTAATGTAAAGATAATAAACTAAAGAGATATCAAAGATGAGAAATTAGCTAAGGGTTTTATCTCCACACACCAAACATATGCTTATAAATTAATCTTCAATAATCACTTACTAACTCGTGAGAGACAATGCTCAAGACTAACCGTGACCGCACTGCATTAATCTTATTATTTTCCCAAGTTCGTTGAATTAAACTAAGCGTCGCTTTCAAACTATTCTTATCATGCTATCTAAACAGGAATCACAAGTTAAATAGCAATCTAAGATCATTAAGATTTGTGGAAAATATGAACACTGACTAGGCAATCACAAGTATGATCAGCATCTTGTTCTTGCCTAGGTTTCTACTTAACCTTACCAACGTTCCTTGGTATTTACTACTTGTGAGTACAGAATCATGACAATTAGGTGAAATTCTCCTATACTCTAGCCCCAGATCCTAGCATGCTTACTAAGTTGGCCACCTTAACAAACATAAAAGGAAAAGTTCTCTATAAAGCAGTTAAGCAAAACACAATCACTAATAGCAAGGAAGATTAAATTCAATTAATTTATAAAGCACATGTTCGGGGCTTCGAATCCACCCCTAACTAAAAGGAGTTTAGCTAGACATATTAATTATGTTTAAACAATAATCCATAATCAATAATCAAACTAAAATTAAGAGAAATAGATGTTTAGAGATGAAAACAAAACACTGATCCGTGGTGGTACTGAGTAGAAACTAGGGTGTAAATAGCGCGATATCTCCTTCACCAACACGCGAATTGCTCCTTCCTGCTTCCTCAGTTCCTTTCGTTCTGCTTCAGCTCCTTCCTTTCGATTTCTGCTTGTGACAGAGTGAGAGAGATGAGGGATAACGAGGGACAGCGAGAAAGAGAGGGAGATCAGGTGATCGGTTGGCTCTGGCTGAGAACGGGAAGAAGGGACGAAGAGGGAAGGACGAGGGACAGCGACGGTGGCTACGGTTTGTGCGAGGATGATCAGGGAGGAGGTCGATTGGTTGAGTAGAGAGAGGACGACGAAGGGTTTTCGCGAGGAGGAGGGATCTGCGAGAATGGGGGTTCGATTAGGTTTGATGAGGAGGCTGTTTCTGGAGGTGAAGGCGATGAGGGATGAGGCGACTATGGTTGTAAGGAGGAGGGGATGAACAGGGTCCTACGTGGTGGTCTGCGGTTTGGCGAGGGCGGTGAAGATGGTTGATGATGGGTGAGGACGGCGGCTAGGGTTTGTGCGCGTGGATGTTGTGTATGGATGCAGTGGATGGGTCGTTATTGCTCGATGGGTGGTTCTTGGATGATCTCTCCAAGCCAGGTATGTCCCCTTTTTATTCTTGTTTTCTTCTGTCTGTGGTTTCCTTGTTGGTGTGGTTTCCTTCCTTGTGTGAAGTCCTTGTGCAATTAGTATTCCTAATTTGCCAATTTGCTTCTATTTTAAATTATTGTAATTAGAAACCTACACAAACATGAAAATAGCAATTAGTACCATAATTAACAAATAATAACTAATAATACATATAGAAATATGGTACTAAAAATAGCATAATTATGCCCCTATCAAATTCCCCCACACTTATCTTTTGCTAGTCCTCGAGCAAATCCAAGAAACAAAAATAAAAGACTCAAATGACTCAATCTATACTTTCCAACATTTGTCTCAGAGATTTTCAACGGATCATGACATGTTAAGATATTTTGTAAATATGAGATTAAATCCACATCATTCAAAATTAATACACGTTCATAGCAATGATATAAAAATTTACAATTAAATCAATCCAAGTAACTGTGAAACTCAAGCGCGTGCCAAGAAGAATTAACCCAAAAATCTCACTGGATGCACTCTTTTCTTTTTTTACTGATTGTTTGGTAAAATCACTCTTCCTATTCTAGCTATATGTGAGAGGATTGATGTGAAAGGGAAACAAGTAGCTCACATATGATATAACAAGAAAGAATGGCATTTTCTGACTTTTTTTTTTTTTTTTTTTTATAGATATATGATCTCATGGAAGGAATGTTACTACTTGAATGCAAGAACTAGTGACACCATATGCTCATATCTCATTCGAATCTCCACATTGTGACATTGTAAGACACACTCAATCAAAAGGTCTTAATTCAGGTTGTAATGGGGCCAGGGGTCAAGGGAAGAGAAAGAACGGATATGAAGTTTTCAAAAGGGCTTGAAGAAATTGTGAAAGCATGCAATAAGATTAGAGACATTAGCAAAGAATCATATGGTTCAAGACATAAGTGGGAAAATGACGAGGTGACCCATTGATAATGAAGAGCTTCAGCAATTATTTTGTATCTACTTAAAAAGAATTGAACTATCTGTATGGTACTGTAATACTGAATGGATAAAGGACTTGTATCCCTTTTGTAACTTCTTTTTTTTTTTTCTTTTTTCAATTTTTTTTTTTTTTTTTTTTTTTTTTGCAACTCTTTCTTTCTGAACTGTCTACCACAAGGGTCTTCCCCCACACTTGCTTTTCAACATACCTTGAACCACAATAAAGTATCTGCAAATCAAATTATGCTCCACTCGTTTTATTAGGATAGAGAATGAGGGTAATGAAAAAAAAGGCTTAATAACAGGCTCAATGAGGTTAACCTAAAGGAAAAATATTATGGATCGGGCTTATTTGGCAATGGTGGAAACTAGGTGCCTTTATCATGTCAAGCATGTCATGCAATTCAATATGATGCTTTGAACGAAATTAATACAAATTCTAGTGTTTAATTCTTAATTTTGAAAGCAATCCAAGTAGCAACCAAAGCAAACAAAATTGAGATCATGCAACGAATTATTATTGACAAAAGAAATAAAAGATGACCTAACTAAAAACTCTCAAAATCAAAGGAACAATAGGCTCAAAACTCACATATGGGTTATAATGAGTTAAATTCAACTAAGCATGCTATGAGTACCAATTACTAAGTTGATTACATGTGAATTTGCATATGATAACCATAAATAAGCATTAACCAAAGAATAATATTAGATCTTGAATCATGTTTATAAATCATCTTAAAGTCATGCAATTAAAAATCAAATCTCATCATTGTGTTGGAAAGTATCCTAAGACTCAAAACAAATAATTTTTTTTTTTTTTAATTTTATGACAACTAATACCAACAAAGAAAATAAAAACCAACAATTTTTTTTTTTTTTTTCAAAATAATTTTGCAAAATAATTCAAAAGAAAACAATGTTTGTTCCCCCACACTTAAATCGAACATTGTCCTCAATGTTAATAGATTATAGCACATGCAATGAAAGATTTAAACGCGAAATAAACAAACTACTAACAAACAAAGGCAAAAATAACAAAATAAATTAAAATGATAAAGAAAGCAAATCTGATTGGGTTGCCTCCCAAGAAGCGCTTGTCTTAACGTCTTGCAGCCTGACGGTATCTCCATTTAATCCTCAGAATAAGTGGGAACATGGAGTGATACGTCCTCCACGTCATGCTCCACAAATGACTCATAATAGGGCTTAAGTCGATGCCCATTCACCTTAAACTCATTTCCAGTTGTGACACTTTTCACCTGTATAGCACCATGGGGAAAAACATTAGTAACAATAAAAGGACCAACCCACCTAGAACGTAACTTACCGGGAAAAGTTTAAGGCGTGACTGAAAAAGTAAGACTTTCTGGCCCACCACAAAAGTCTTTCCACGGATCATGCGATCATGAAAAGCTTTAGTTTTCTCCTTATAAATCCTGCACTCTCATATGCGTCATTCTGAATCTCTTCAAGCTCGTTCAGCTGCAATTTCCTATGAAGGCCAGCATCATCAATGTTCATATTGAAAGTCTTAATAGCCCAATGCGCCTTATGTTCCAGCTCAACTGGTAAATGACACGGTTTCCCATATACAATCCGAAAGGGAGACATCCCTTATAGGTGTCTTATATGCTGTTCGATATGCCCATAAAGCATCATCAAGTCGCATGCTCCAATCTTTGCGAGTGGGCTTTACTGTTTTTTCAAGTATTCCCTTGATTTCACGATTTGAAACTTCTGCTTGTCCACTTGTTTGGGGATGATAAGGTGTTGAAACCTTATGTGTGACATTGTATTTCTTAAGCAAAGCTTCAATTGTACGGTTGCAAAAATGGGAACCTCCATCATTTATAATCACTCGCGGCATTCCAAATCTTACAAAAATGTTAGAACGAATAAATGCTGCAACAACTTTGGAATCGTCAGTACGGGTGGCTTTTGCTTCCACCCACTTTGAAACATAATCCACAGCAAGCAATATATAAATGAAACCATTAGAAGAAGGAAATGGACCCATGAAATCAATACCCCAAACATCGAAGATTTCCACATTATATATAGGATGTTGTGGCATTTGATCTCTAGGGCCTAAATTACCTGTTCTTTGACACCGGTCACAAGTCATGCAAAATAATCTGGCATCCTTAAATAAAGTGGGCCAATAAAATACACATTCTAAAACCTTACGAGCTGTTCTTTGAGTTCCAAAGTGTCCCCCACAAGCATAGGAATGACAATATGTCAATATGGAATTAAATTCAGAATCGGGTACGCACCTTCTAATCAGTTGATCGGTACAATGCTTCCACAGATAGGGATCATCCCATACAAATTGTTTCGCCACTTTCTTGAGCTTATCCTTCTGAACTCGAGTTAAGGTGTTTGGAATTGTTTGGATACAAGGTAATTTACAATATCAGCATACCATGGTTCATTTACCTTGACCAAAAATAGTTGCTCATCAGGAAAAGTCTCAAGAATTGGCTGGGGTTCCTCATTGCGCACCAAACGGCTCATATGGTCAGCTACCACATTTTCACTCCCTTTTTATCTCTGATCTCCACATCAAACTCTTGAAGAAGAAGTATCCACCGTATAAGTCTCGGTTTCGCTTCTTTTTTCGTAAGCAAGTATTTTAAAGCTGCATGATCAGAGAAAATTATAACTTTAGTTCCAATTAAATAAGATCGAAATTTCTCTAAAGCAAATATAACAGCTAAAAGTTCTTTTTCAGTTGTGGAATAATTCAATTGAGCGTCATTCAAGGTTCGGGAGGCATAGTAGATGACGTGAAGACGTTTATCCCTCCGTTGGCCTAAAACTGCTCCTAAGGCATAATCTGATGCGTCACACATAAGTTCAAATGGAAGACTCCAATCCGGTGGTGCAATGATAGGTGCTGATGTCAACAACTCCTTAAGCTTGTCAAATGCTGTCTGACAGTCATTATTGAACTCAAATGGCACATCTTTTTGTAGGAGTCGACATAGTGGTCCAGAAACCTTAGAAAAATCTTTGATAAATCGCCGATAGAATCCTGCATGTCCAAGAAAAGAACGAACCTCTCTCACCGAAGTAGGAGAGGGTAAGTAACGTACAAGATCTATTTTAGCTTTATCAACCTCAATACCCCTAGCTGAAATCACATGACCTAAAACAATACCTTGGTTAACCATAAAGTGACATTTTTCCCAATTTAATACAAGGTTAACCTCAATGCATCGCTTTAAAATCAATGCAAGATTATCTAGACAATGGTCAAAAGAATCACCGAAAACACTAAAATCATCCATAAAAACCTCAATGATTTTTTCAACAAAGTCTGAAAATATACTTACCATACATCTCTGGAAGGTAGCCGGGGCATTACACAAACCGAATGGCATTCTTCTATATGAGAAAGTGCCGAATGGACATGTAAAGGTTGTCTTTTCTTGATCCTCTGGGGCGATGACAATCTGATTATATCCTGAATAACCATCAAGAAAACAATAAAAAGCACGACCGGCCAACCTTTCAAGCAATTGATCAATAAAGGGAAGAGGAAAATGATCTTTCCTGGTAGTTGCATTCAGCTTTCTATAGTCAATACAAACCCGCCACCCTGTTTGTATTCGCATGGGAACCAACTCATTTTCCTCGTTCTTCACCACAGTTATGCCAGACTTCTTCGGCACGACTTGCACTGGTGAAACCCATTTGCTATCTGAAATATGGTAAATCACGCCACAATCAAGGAGTTTAATGATTTCTTTCTTCACAACTTCCATCATAGGGGGGTTTAGACGGCGCTGAGCTTCTCTAGTGGGTTTTGCACCTTCCTCAAGAAGTATACGGTGCATACAAGTGGTAGGGCTAATACCCTTTATGTCTGCCAATGTCCACCCAATTGCAATCTTGTATTCCTTCAAAACTCGAATAAGCTTTTCCTCCTCTAAATTTGTGAGTGATGATGATATGATGACAGGCAATGTCTCATCATCTCCCAAATACGCGTACTTCAAGTGATCCGGTAACGGTTTAAGCTCAAGTGTAGGTGCCTGAATCACAGAAGGTAAAAGTTTATTAGTAGATGAGGGAATAATAATTGGAGGAGATAACTCACTAACAATTCGTGGCATTGACTCAAAAGTTGCCACAGTCTCAATGATCTCCTCCCTCATGTTATCGACCGAGATCTTCATATTGTCACAAAGGACTCCATTTCTCTCATATCCGGCGCCAGTAGCAATGGTGATTTCAAGTTCATCATCGTTCATGACGTCAAGGAATTCCTGTGACAAAATATCCACCACGTCAATAGAAAAACAAGAGTGATTATCAACAGGGTACCTCATGGCTTCAAAGATGTTGAAGCCAATCACATCACCATCAAATTCCATTGTCAATTTTCCTGCATGCACATCAATATTTGTTCTTGCAGTTTTCATAAAGGGCCGCCCTAAAATAAGAGGCAAAGGTGTTGACAATGTCGAATCTTCCATTTCAAGCACATAGAAATCTGCTGGGAAGATCAAATGATTAACCTGCACCAACACATCTTCCAACAAACCTCGAGGATATGCATTAGAGCGGTCAGCCAATTGAATAACCACACCATCATTTTTTAGTTCCCCAAGATTCATAGAACGATAAACAGAAAATGGCATAACATTAATTGAGGCACCTAAGTCTAACATTGCATTGTCAATTTTAGTATTACCGATAACACAAGGGATAGTAAAACTACCTGGATCCTTACACTTCGGTGGCAACTTCCTTTGAAGAACTGCGGAGACATTCTCACTTACCTTAACTATCTCTACGTCTTGAAGTCGTCTCTTTGTTGTGCAAAGCTCCTTCAGAAATTTTGCATACTTAGGCACTTGCTTAATAGCATCAAGAAGCGGAATATTGACTTGGACTTTTCGAAAAGTTTCCAAAATTTCCTTATCCTGTTCATCTTTTCTAGATTTGGCAAACCTACCTGGAAAAGGCACAAAAGGTGGAACAAGATTAGCAGAAACTGAATTTGGAATGCTCACCTTCTTACCTTGAAGCTCTGGTGTTTTAATGGCGGTTGGATCATCCTTCTGTAACTCAACTTTCTTAATTCGACTCTGTTCAGGGACTATTGGATCATTCTCAATTTGCCTACCACTCCTCAGTGTAATTGCTTTTGCGGTTTCAAACCCACCTTTCGGATTTGGAATGGTAGAACTAGGAAGTTTTCCTTGCTCGCGAATTTGTCCAATAAACTCAGCTATCTGTCCCATTTGCAGTTTCAAATCTGCTATATCCTTTGATTGGTTCTGCTGAGAAATAGTCAATGATTTCAGAATCTCATCATAATTAAGCGGCATACCTGAATTGTGCTGAGGTGGTTCAGGTGGCCTTTGGGCGAAACCAGGGGGTGGCCGATTCGAAGTCTGTTGTTGAGGTTGTTCTGAATTTCTCCATCCAAAACTTGGGTGATTTCTCCAACCTTCATTGTAGGTGTTCGAATAAGGATTATTTCTATAGTGATTTTGCCCCTGAAAACCTATTGCATTGACATTCTCCCAACCGCCATTCTCAATCAGTTGAGGACATTGATCAGATGGATGTCCTGGCTTTGTACACACGCCACAAACCTGTGCAACTCCTAGCATATTCGGCTTCCCTAGGGCCTGAGTCACAAGTGAGGTAAGATTAGCCATTTGAGCTTCCAAACTAGAATTAGTACTTACCTCATTGACTTGGCGTGAAGGCTCTCCAATTCCTTCATACTGCTGGGCATTTAAGGCTCGGTTTGCAATCAAAGTTTTTGCTGCTGCTGGAGTTTTATCAACCAAAGCTCCTCCTGCCGCTGCATCTAACATCTGTCGCTCAAGAGGAAGCAATCCCTCATAAAAGTATTGAATCAGGAGCTCCTCCTTCATCTGATGCTGAGGGCATGATGCTATGAGAGTTTTGAAGCGCTCATAGTAAGCCGGATATGATTCTCCTGGACCTTGCTGTATGCCACTGATTTTCTTCCTTAATAAGATAATTTTGGAAGTTGGGAAGAATTTCTCTAGAAACACCTTCTTCATGCTTTTCAAGAATATACTGTTCCGGAAGGTAGTTCATAGAGCCAATCCTTAGCCCTATCAGTCAGAGAAAAAGGGAATGCTCTCAACTTTAGAATGTTTTCATCCACATTTATTGGCGTCATACTGGAGCATACTATTTCAAATTCCTTTAAATGTTTATTTGGATCCTCCATGGAAAGACCATGATACTTCGGAATATGATGAAGTAGGCTGGATTTCAGCTCGAATGACTCAGTCTTGCCCTGCGCGGCTAATGGATACTGAATGCACAATGGTGCGGCATTGTCCAAGGTGGATGCCGAAAGTTCTTTAATAGATCTATTATCTCCCATGTCGAACTCTTCAGATTCAGATTCAAAGCTAGATGTTTGTAGTTCTTTTGTTTCTCTTCTTCGTCTTCTAAATGTTTTCTCAGGCTCTGAATCGTATTCTACTAAGTTTTCGCTGGATTTCCTATTGTGCATGAACTGGTACCTGAGATAAAGAAAGAAATAAAGAAAAATCAATAAAAATAAAAATAAAATAAATAAAAACTAATAAAGTAATCAACAACTTTTCTAATCCCCGGCAACGGCGCCAAAAATTGATGCGCTATTTTAGTAGCACACAACTTAATACCCTGCTTTGTGATTTGTAGTATAGAATAAGTAGGGATCGTTCTAGACCGGGGATTAGAGGGCGTGTTAATTACACTAATAATAATTAAAAGACAACTAACAACCTAATTAATTAAATAAAAGGGGATTGGATTTTCTAAATTAAATTATGAAAATAACTACGAAAATTAATGTAAAGATAATAAACTAAAGAGATATCAAAGATGAGAAATTAGCTAAGGGTTTTATCTCCACACACCAAACATATGCTTATAAATTAATCTTCAATAATCACTTACTAACTCGTGAGAGACAATGCTCAAGACTAACCGTGACCGCACTGCATTAATCTTATTATTTTCCCAAGTTCGTTGAATTAAACTAAGCGTCGCTTTCAAACTATTCTTATCATGCTATCTAAATAGGAATCGCAAGTTAAATAGCAATCTAAGATCATTAAGATTTGTGGAAAATATGAACACTGACTAGGCAATCACAAGTATGATCAGCATCTTGTTCTTGCCTAGGTTTCTACTTAACCTTACCAACGTTCCTTGGTATTTACTACTTGTGAGTACAGAATCATGACAATTAGGTGAAATTCTCCTATACTCTAGCCCCAGATCCTAGCATGCTTACTAAGTTGGCCACCTTAACAACATAAAAGGAAAAGTTCTCTATAAAGCAGTTAAGCAAAACACAATCACTAATAGCAAGGAAGATTAAATTCAATTAATTTATAAAGCACATGTTCGGGGCTTCGAATCCACCCCTAACTAAAAGGAGTTTAGCTAGACATATTAATTATGTTTAAACAATAATCCATAATCAATAATCAAACTAAAATTAAGAGAAATAGATGTTTAGAGATGAAAACAAAACACTGATCCGTGGTGGTACTGAGTAGAAACTAGGGTGTAAATAGCGCAATATCTCCTTCACCAACACGCGAATTGCTCCTTCTTGCTTCCTCAGTTCCTTTCGTTCTGCTTCAGCTCCTTCCTTTCGATTTCTGCTTGTGACAGAGTGAGAGAGATGAGGGATAACGAGGGACAGCGAGAAAAAGAGGGAGATCAGGTGATCGGTTGGCTCTGGCTGAGAACGGGAAGAAGGGACGAAGAGGGAAGGACGAGGACAGCGACGGTGGCTACGGTTTGTGCGAGGATGATCAGGGAGGAGGTCGATTGGTTGAGTAGAGAGAGGACGACGAAGGGTTTTCGCGAGGAGGAGGGATCTGCGAGAATGGGGGTTCGATTAGGTTTGATGAGGAGGCTGTTTCTGGAGGTGAAGGCGATGAGGGATGAGGCGACTATGGTTGTAAGGAGGAGGGGATGAACAGGGTCCTACATGGTGGTCTGCGGTTTGGCGAGGGCGGTGAAGATGGTTGATGATGGGTGAGGACGGCGGCTAGGGTTTGTGCGCGTGGATGTTGTGTATGGATGCAGTGGATGGGTCGTTATTGCTCGATGGGTGGTTCTTGGATGATCTCTCCAAGCCAGGTATGTCCCCTTTTTATTCTTGTTTTCTTCTGTCTGTGGTTTCCTTGTTGGTGTGGTTTCCTTCCTTGTGTGAAGTCCTTGTGCAATTAGTATTCCTAATTTGCCAATTTGCTTCTATTTTAAAGTATTGTAATTAGAAACCTACACAAACATGAAAATAGCAATTAGTACCATAATTAACAAATAATAGCTAATAATACATATAGAAATATGGTACTAAAAATAGCATAATTATGCCCCTATCAAGAGACGGCATTTTGCCGTGGCTAAATGGTTTTTTAAAAAAAAATTACATTATTTTATATTAGCGACGGCATAGTGCCGTCGCTACATGGTTTTTTTTTTTAAATATATATATTTTTTTTCGATCTCTCCGAGAACTGAGATTTCTCCGAGATCTTTAAAAATATATATATATATATATTTTTTAAAATATCAGATTTCTCCGAGATCTCTGAGATTTTTTTTAAAAAAAAATATATATATATATATATATATTTAAAAAATATCGGAGATCTCTCTGAGATCTGAGATTTCAGATCTCCGAGAACTCAGATCTTTGAGATTCTCCGAGATCTAACCTCTTTAGTGTTTTTTAAAACCAAAAGATATTTTGATCTTCTTTGATCTTATTTGATCTGATATTCTTTGATCTGATATTCTTTGATCTTCTCTGATCTTCTTTGATTTTCTTTGATCTTTTTTATCTGATCTGATCTTCTTTGATCTTTTTTATCTGATCTTTTTTGGTCTTTTTTGATCTGATCTTCTTTGATTTGATTTGATCTGATCTGATCTGATCTGATCTTATTTGATATTCTTTGATCTGATCTTCTCTGATCTTCTTTGAACTTCTTTGATCTTCTTTGATTTTCGTTGATTTTCTTTGATCTTTTTTGATCTGATCTTCTTTGGTCTTCTTTGATCTTCTTCAATCTTCTTTGATATTCTTTGATCTTCTCTGATCTTCTTTGATCTTCTTTGAACTTCTTTGATCTTCTTTGATTTTCTTTGATCTTCTTTGATCTGATCTGGTTTTCTTTGATCTGATCTGATCTGATCTGATCTTCTTTGAACTTCTCTGATCTTCTTTGATTTTCTTTGATCTTCTTTGATCTGATCTGATCTGATCTTCTTTGATCTGATCTTTTTTTATCTGATCTTCTTTGGTCTTCTTTGATCTTATTTGATCTGATCTGATCTTATTTGTTCTTATTTGATCTTATTTGATCTTATTTGATCTTCTTTGATCTGATCTGATCTTATTTGATATTCTGTGATCTTCTTTGAACTTCTTTGATATTCTTTGATCTGATCTTCTTTGATCTTCTCTGATCTTCTTTGAACTTCTTTGATCTTCTTTGATTTTCTTTGATCTGATTTGATCTTCTTTGATCTGATCTTCTTTGGTCTTCTTTAATCTTATTTGATTTGATATTTTTTGATCTTCTTTGATCTGATCTGATCTTATTTGATCTTCTTTGATCTGATCTGATCTTATTTGATATTCCGTGATCTTCTTTGAACTTCTTCGATCTTCTTTGATATTCTTTGATCTGATCTTCTTTGATCCGATCTGGTTTCTTTGATTTTCTTTGATCTGATTTGATATTCTTTGATCTGATCTGATATTCTTTGATCTTCTTATTCGATCTTGATCAAGATCTTATCTTCTTCTTCGATCTTGATCATATCTCATCTTCTTATTCGATTTTGATCTTGATCATATCTTCTTCTTCGAAGGGGAATGGTTGTGTTAGTTTCACGCGGATCGGTGACGTGGTTTGGTTTAGTGTGTTGGATTGAGCAAAATTTTTGGGTGTTATTGACGGTTGATATGAAGTTTCACGCGGATCGGTTAATTTTTTTTCCAAGAGCAACCACTGATAATACCAATGAGTGAATGACTCTGTTCAAGAAATCTTGACTGGTTTAACATACATAGAAGTCGTAAAGAAAAACAATTTAGGGGGATTGGAACATGTTCTAAAGTTGAAAGCAGTTAAAAAAAATAAAAGAAAAATAAAGTCATAAAGAAAAAACAAGCGGCTTGGAGTATGTTTCAAAGTTGAAATAAATAAATAATAAAAAATTTCCATTGCTGGGATTCGAACCCAAGTGGGCTAGGTGAAAGGCAAGTTTCTAACCGAGCTGGACGACAATAGGTTGGGGGTGATTTTATCCAGTTTATATATATATAGTCATTTTATATAATTTTTTTAAAAAAAGAATTAGCTACGGTAGATAACTGTGGCTAATGAGTTTTATAAATAAAATTCATTAGCCACGGCACACTGCCGTCGCTAAGATAAAAATATTAATATAAAAAAATGTTTCATTGGCGGGATTCGAACCCGGGTCGGCTGGGTAAAAGGCATGTTTCTAACCGGGCTGGACGGCAATGTGTTTTAAAAAACACCTTAGCTACGATATTGCACCATGGCTAACAAAATTTTGTTGTAAACATTAGCGACGGCCCCCGTGCCGTCGCTAAATTGTTTTATATATTTTTTATTTGTAAAAAACACCTTAGCTACGGTATTGTACCGTTACTAACAAAATTTTGTTGTAAACATTAGCGACGGCCCCTGTGCCGTCGCTAAATTGTTTATATATATATATATATATATATATATTTTTTTTTTTTTTTTTTTTTAAAACACCTTAGCTACGGTATTGTACCATCGCTAACAAATTTTGTTGTAAACATTAGCGACGGCCCCTGTGCCGTCGCTAAATTGTTTTTATATATTTTTATTTTTAAAAAACAACTTAGCTACGGTATTGTACCGTCGCTAACAAAGTGTCGTAGCTAAATTGTTTTTATATATTTTTTTATTTTTAAAAAACAACTTAGCTACGGTATTGTACCGTCGCTAACAAAATTTTGTTGTAAACATTAGCGACGACCCTTGTGCCGTCGCTAAATTGTTTATATATATATATATATATATATATATATATTTTTAACACCTTAGCTACGGTATTGTACCGTCGCTAACAAAATTTGTTGTAAACATTAGCGACAGCCCCTGTGCAGTCGCTAAATTGTTTTTATATATATATTTTTTATTTTTAAAAAACACCTTAGCTACGGTATTGTACCGTCGCTAACAAAATTTTGTTGTAAACATTAGCGACGGCCCCTGTGCCGTCGCTAAATTGTTTTTATATATATTTTTATTTTTAAAAAACACCTTAGCTACGGTATTGTACCGTCGCTAACAAAATTTTGTTGTAAACATTAGCGACGGCCTCTGTGCCATAGCTAATGCTCGTATAATTTCCGTAGCTAATAATGCTTTTTTTTTGTAGTGTGGATTATTTGTGATTTGCCTCTATAAAAAAATATAACTAATAAGAAGTTACCCTATCATTAATCACTATTACAGTGTCACCTAGGACTAGCAATCCACATGTATTGACTGTCAAAAGCTCACGTTGATTACCAAAATATTTTTTAAACAATAACCCACAGATGAATCTAGAAATATAAACATGTATCTTGAGAAAAATTAATGGATTCAATTTTTTATGCATCTCCGAAAAAATCTTATGAATAAAATACAAAACTAGACCTTAATATTCAAATTCATCTTCAGAAAATACTTTAAAAAAAATTTCTTCCTCAAAGCAGACAAGAGAGGTTGGGGTTGTCAGTGGATGGTAATGATGGTGGAAAAGGGAAACAAATCAAGCAGAAAGTGAGGGAGAGGAGGAGTGGGGGCGATTGTCAGACTTGCAGTAAACAGAAAGAGGGAGCAAAAAAAAGGAAAGGGGCGAGGCGAGTCATCGGTGTCACAGAATAGGGGGAGAGAGGAAGGGATGGGGCAGGGCTGCATTTTTGGGATCACAGGGGTCGACGTGCCCCCAAGTTAAAAATTTCACTATTTTGCCTTCCACATTTCATATTGTTTATAATCAAAACTAGCCCCTCCCAAATATTGATTAATTATACTTAAGCCCTTAAATTATTATTGTTTATGTTATTCAAAAATTTAATTTCTCTATTTTTTTTATTGCATTTTGAAGAAACTTAAAACGTAATATATTGATTTAAATGATTTAATATTTAAGGGTGTGAATAGCATGCATAGCGCACATAAAATTAAATTCATAATAATTTTGTTAGACCAATATTCATATTAACAATCTAATTTTTACAAATTGATAATTAATGACTACACAATTCACTTGATGAAAAAGAAAAAAAAATCACACACATGACGCATATTCAAATAGGCAAATACACAAAAGTATTAGTATTATTTCA
This sequence comes from Berberis thunbergii, assembly GCA_003290165.1. Classification (NCBI taxonomy): domain Eukaryota; kingdom Viridiplantae; phylum Streptophyta; class Magnoliopsida; order Ranunculales; family Berberidaceae; genus Berberis; species Berberis thunbergii. The sequence goes on along the minus strand of QNQO01003743.1, from coordinate 4,812 downwards.
TTTTTTTGTCAATCAACAACTTGCTCAATGCAAATAGATTCAATGGAAAATCGTTGAAGGATAGAAAGTTTTTACATTTAATTAATCATGAAAATAAACGGCATGAAATAAAAAATAAAAAAATTATGCACATGTAACGAGCGCTCACATTTTATGTAATGATTATTCATATTAAGAAATCGGGGAAAAAGTAACGCACTACTATCGCATTTACAGACTAAAGGTATTACTTTCAGAATATGGAATGGGTGATAAGCAAAGGACATGTGTATAGTTATGGGATATTCTTCTTGGTGATATTTAGAGGCAGACCAATCCATGCTTCGAGCAACCAGCCACGAACATTTTCAAATAAAGGCCCTATCTTGCAGATAATTTTCAAATGAAACTCAGGCCCAGCTTCAAGTACCATGTGTGAATGTGATCGAATATAGGGGTGGGTTTGTTTGCAAGCTCCTGGCATTAAGCTCCCCTTTGGACTCGTTCAATGACATTTTTATTATTCTGAGATCAGTTGAAAGTCTTGACATTTTTATGATTTCCTTTGTCATTTATCATAACAGGGTTCACCGATGTCAACTTAGTTGGGATTTGAATTGTTTCTATTTCACTATCACAGATTGCATTACTTTTTGTTAGAAGGTTTGTGTTATCCTATTCACAAGTTGGGAATAATATATTGCTATTGCATGAAACTTAGCTGTGCTAGCATGAGCCATCCTTCTAGACTAAAAAGAAATAGATGCTCTACTATACATATGCTCAGCAGAAAATCTATGCAAGGGACATCTTAACCAATCTCTCTGTTTAGATATGTCACCAATCCTTGTTTATGCAGTCACATTTGTCCAATGGAAGTCTAGAGGAGAGGTTACATCAAAGGATAGCTCAGCGGCATGAGATGAGAAGCCCGAACTTCCTACAAAGGTTTAATATTGCTATTGATGTTGCTTCTGCTCTGGATTATCTTCAACACCATTGCCAACCAGCAGTTGTTTATTGTGATCTAAGGCCAAGCAACATTCTCCTCAATGATGAAATGACAGCTCGTCTGTCAGATTTTGGTTTGGCAAAGGTTTTCTCTGCTACTAATAGTTCTTCACAAAGTCTTGCAACCTCAAATATGATAAAAGGATCAATTGGGTATATCCCTCCTGGTAAGATATCAATCAGAGACCATCACTTAAAAAAAAAATTATTATTTATTTTACTAATATTAATTTTTTTCACTAAACTTCAAACTTGATTATACCAAGTGAAACTATCACAGAGATGTCTTTGTTAAAAATTAAAATTCTTTACCTAACTAAATCTTAGTTGCTAGAACCTTCAACATTACCTTAAGATGTGAGCTTTAGCCCCTCAAACTTCTGTAGTCCTAAAAGGGAACTTGCATTCTATTTATGTTAAGTATGTTTAAACAAGAACTCTGGACTTCTACATTATTTATTTCTGCACAGGTCAATGAGCTACGTACCAAAATATGTCTTACTAACTAAATGTATGCTTGCAGAAGGACTATGCAATAATGGTCAATGAGAGAGTTAATCCATGATGCGTGCAGGATGCTGGAACATAAGGGGCATGAATGACCCCATCAAGCATAGGGAAATGAGAGAGTTTAATTATAAAGAAGAACAAGATTAACATAGTGGGTATAGTTGAAACAAAGTTAACGGACCAGAAGAAGGATGCAATTATTAGAAAGTTGAACAAGGATTGGAGATGGGAAGATAATTTCAGTACATGTTATGGCGGTAGGATTCTAATAGGTTGGGATCCAAGTTTTGTTAATGTAACAGTGATCTCTAAGTCAGCGCAAGCAATGGTGATTTGCACAGTCTGGCCTAATGGTTTTTCAGCAAATCTAATGTCAGTTTACAGGTTCAACAACTACATTGCTCGGCGCAAACTGTGGTAAGACATAATTCAATTTTCTAGCACTAACACTCTTCCCCTTGCTATTATTGGCGACTTTAATGCAATACGTGCTAGTAATGAGAAGTTTGGAAGCCAAGAAGTCACAAATGCTGAGCTTCAGGATTTTATAAACTGTACAGTGCAAGCAGGTCTGTATGACAGCAAACAGAAAGGGTGCTTCTACACTTGGAGTAACAACCAGTCTGGTGATGCAAGAGTTCAAACAAAGATCGACAAGGTGATGTTCAATGATCCACGGTTGCAAGCTGTCCCCGAAGCTGAAACTGAGTTCTTACATGCGGGTATATCTGACCATTCTCCAATTGTTCTTACTATTTTTTATTTCAAGAATGTAGGACCTATACCTTTCAAGTTTTTTAACTGCTGGGCTAATGAACCTGACTTCTCAAGTATTGTGGAAAAGGCGTGGAAGGAGAAAGTTTGGGGCACTCCTATGTACTGCTTTGTCCAAAAACTAAAATGTGTTAAACAAGCTCTTATTCACTGGAGGAAGGAAAAATTTGTAAATGCCAGCAATCAAGTTACAAGAGCAAAGGAACAGATGGATTTATGTCAAGCGGTCTTACTCTCCAACCCAAACCAAGCTTCCTTGGTTCACAATGAAAGATGTGTTGTCAAGGAGTATGCAAAGGCTATTAGAAACGAAACTGCAGAGATTGAACAAAAATCTAGATCAAAACAATGCCTACTTTCACAAGCAAGTTCAGGAACGCAGAGCTCGAAACAGGATCTACAACATCTATACAGAAGATAATGTAAAACTAGAAGAGATGGCAGAGATAGAGACTGAGTGCATACAATACTTTGAAAGTATTTTTCAGGGACACACGAGGAAGATTATGATCATAATGTCATTTACAATCTTGAACCTGAAAGTGTCTTGACAGATGATATGGGAAGGGAGCTGATTAAAGCAGTCACTAGAGCAGAGATTGTTCAAACCTTAGCAGACATTGATTCCTCCAAAGCTCCAGGGCCTGATGCCTTTTCCTCTCTGATCTTCAAGGTGACAAGGAAAATTATTGGAGATGATTTCTTAAAAGCAATAATGAGGTTTTTCACTAGAGCAAAGCTATTGGGTGAGCTAAAATTACATAGAGCAAAGCTATTGGGAAAGGTAAATGCTACTTGCATAGCTTTAGTTCCTAAAATTACTAATGTTGCTCATTTTAGTGATTACAGGCCTATAGCTTGATGTAATGTACTTTACAAATGCATCACAAAACTTATCACCAATAGGATGAAAGCTGCAGTTCAAAGGGTGGTGAGCCCAAACCAATTAGCTTGCATCCAAGGAAGGTACATACAGGATAATATAATGCTTATGCATGAGCTAGTAAGGAATTATCACAGGGACCAAGGGCCACCAAGATGTGCGGCAAAAATTGATCTTAAAAAAGCTTATGACATGGTGAGATGGGAAGCAGTTCTGCATATTCTGGCAAAGTTCAAGTTCCCTGAATTGTTTATTGCTTGGGTGAAGGAGTGCATCACCACAGCCAAGTACTCAATCTCACTCAATGGAGCTCAAAAGGGATATATTAGAGCTACTAGGGGCATACGTCAAGGATGCCCCATGTCTCCTTATCTATTTGTAATGCTAACGGAGGTAATGAACCTGTTGCTCAGAAAACATGCTCAAGAAGGTACCTACACCCTGCATTACAGATGTCGAGACCCAGTGATCACACATCTGTGCTTTGCAGATGATCTTATTGCCTTCTTCAAAGGGGATGAACGATCTGCTGAGGCTCTACAACATGTCCTTGACATTTTCAAAGCTTGTATTGGGTTAGATGTGAACAAAGAAAAGAGTTCCCTGTTCTGTACTGGAATACCTACTAGTGAGCTCCCAAGGATAAACAAGCACCTCTCGTTCACAATTGCACATCTTCCAGTTAAATATCTTGGATTGCCACTGATATCTTCAAGACTCAATCACCAAAACTGCCTTCCTATCATTGAGAGAGTCAGGAAGAGAATCAACTCTTGGAAGAACAAGGCTCTATTTTATGCAGGAAGCGCTCATCAAGTCAGTTCTGAGTAGCATGCATTTATTCTGGACTTCATGTTTTGGTCTGCCCCAGAACACTTTAGATGAGGTCAATAACATCTTTAGGAATTTCTTGTGGTCTGAAGATACAGCAAGTAAAAAGGCTCTTTATCAGTTGGGATGTGATATGTCATCCAATGAAAGAAGAGGGTCTTGGTATATGGAACATACAAGTAAACAATGAAGCAGCTCTCATGAGACATGTTTGGAACATAATGAAGAGTAAGGAAAACTTGTGGGTTCAATGGGTCACAAAGCACCTTATTGATAACAAGGACTTCTGGCTCATGCCCACAGCAGGTGAGTCATCATGGTGCTGGAGAAGAATCATGGCAGTGCTTGACAAGGCAGCAAAATTTCTTCTTCACTCGGTAGGGAATGGGGAGAACACGCTTCTGTGGAAAGACCCATGACATCCCTTAGGAGTTTTCATGCGCTTATTTCCACAGGAACTCCAGTATGATTCTATTCTTAATCGAGGAGCAAAGGTCAGTTCTATTATATGCAATGGTGGATGGAGTGTTCTTGGTCATACTAATCCATCAATAATGCAAATTTCAGAGGATCTTAATAATGTTGAGCTACATGTTCACAAAGAGGATGAGATCATTTGGGCAACAGGACCAACTGGCAGCTACACTCTAAAGCATACCTATGAAGCTATAAGACAGGAACAATGTCGCAGCAAACTGTGCTTCAAGGACTATATTCCTAGACACAGTTTTATTGTCTGGATAGCTATAAACCATAGGCTCAAAACTCTAACAAAGCTGAGGAGATAGGGGAAGACGTCAGTGGACACATGCGTACTTTGTACA
>QNQO01003742.1:0-46985 GCA_003290165.1 Berberis thunbergii | reverse complement strand
AAGAAAGAAATTGACCTGATTGAATAACTATAAAAGACAATAAGACATTATAGTTAAAGAAAAACTGATTGTGATGTTTCTAAGTTTTACCTCCTAGAATCATGTTCCTTAACAGTTAACACACATGTATGTATACGTGCGCACACATCTCACAAAATACAACCTTAGATAAAAGAACCCGAACACACTCTCAAATAACAGATAATTCGTGAGATGAAATAAGTAGAGATTGTTGAACAAAATCTAGTGAAATCAATGAAAGAGTTGTGTGCTCCTCCTCATCCCCAATTTGGATTCCGACCTATTCTCCTTATGCTGCCTGCCTGAACCATGGTTCAAAGCTCGGCTTAACCACCTCATTATGGGCAGGTGGACTGGGTCCTCACTAATTCAAGCCAATTTGTCATCGCTAGGGCACATTTGACCATTCTCACAAAGATTAACTGATTTATTATTCTAACCAAACTGAGTGTCATGAAGTATTCAAACCATAAAGTTACTGCACCTCTTTAATACATAAGAAATGGTGGAGGGCGAGATATGAAGTGGCTAGGTTTGTATTAAAAGGTAAGCCAAAGAAGTTTTAATCAATGTAAATAAAGAACATAGTGACAAATGGTAAGCCGAAGAAATTTTAATCGATGTAAATAACGTACATAGATGAAAAATTTATAGAAGACATCCTTTGTGTTTTTGGCTCATATATGATATATTACAACTTAAAACATGTCTTCCATTATTGTTATTTGATTGCTTGCATGCACTATAAGATTCCTAGAACTAGAGAATTGCAGAAAACATGTTACATCGTGTTGGTTATTCAATCCTTATGTCTCCTGAATGTTGGCTGTTCAAGTCCCTGATTTCTTCTGAATGTTTTGTTATGAAGGTGTTGCGGAAAAGATTTGAAGAGAAAAAGCTTTCTAACTCGACGGGAATTGATGGACACCGATTAAGACTTGACAAAACTTTTGCAAGAGAATCTTCCCATTAACCATTTGAACTTCCACCTGAAGTGAAGCTCAAGTTATGTCATCATCAAAGAAAGTCTCCCTCAGCCTTCAGTGTCCACCCTTCACATTGCAGTTACTTGATTGGCAGGGAACTCTTAACTGATGGATCGAGAAAAATATCAATGAGTGTTACGCAATCATTAGAGGAAATAAACAAGTTTTATTTTTTGTTTTCATTATTGTTCAAGGAAAAAAGACGAGGGTAGATGGAGATGGCCAGATGGATTTCATGCAAATATATGAATGATGCTTGACGCATTTCATCTTGTCTACTAGATGTTTTCTCCAATGGAGAGTTGGAACCATCGAAAGCACTTATCATTTTCTTTTGGTATTACCTGTCCACAAGATTGTTTCACATCAGTGAATAAAGATGTTACATATTCAGCAGTGGGATTTGACATCCTTGTGCATTCTCTGATGCCAGAAGTTGCAGCAGTATCTTGCAAGTGTCATGTTAGTAGTTTTAATACTTCTACTATAAGATGAGATCTAGTTTTGGAACAGTGGTATCTTATGGAAAGCAAAAAAATTTGTGAACTTATTACATATCACTGACAATGGACAACCTTCCTACGTCTAAAAATGAATCCCCATATTTGTAGATCATCGATCAGGGAGGTCCTTGATCCCATCTCGAGTGTGTTTGACATCAGTGCAGAAAGAATATATAGTTTTGGTGAATAAGAAATATTACTCAAATAAGGCGGTGTGCAATCCTTACATACCAAAAAAAAAAACATGTATACAAAACACAATAAATACATAACAACCACTCTTTGATAAAGAAAACTCCTTGGATCTTCTTGTTGGCTTTACTGGTATATCAACATGAAATCTCAGTGGCATTGATGCAGGGAAGAGTTTATGGGGAAATATAGACCATATTTGCACCACTCCCCCCAGGAAATGACATTGTTTCCCGTTGTGTATCACGTGATTCACCCAGTGTCGGGGCCGCACCTACTAAGGGACGATGAGGGCACCTAAACTCCATGGATCTTGTTGGCTTTACTGATATCTCTTCCTTAACTGTCTCATGCTATCCACCCCCTTTCATTCGCGCATATATCGTGTGCAGACCCTATTTTACATTTTCCTTTACTGTCATCCTCTTCGAGCTCTACACTAACTTGAGCATCGTAGTGTTGCTTCAAGTACAAATCACCAATTGTTCCACAGCATTCAAATCTCCTTTAGTCTTTAGTTATATCTAAACCATCTGGTCTCCTTTTGTTGGTGCACCCTCCACCTTATTTTTTGTTAAAAGCCTACGGCATACTTTAAACAATATGAGAAGCTGGAAGCCCTTTTGCTGCAGCACCTTTCCCCATCATGATTTGATTGTTTACATTATCTAAGCTGAGGCAGAAGATGATGGAGATTCACCTAAGAACATTAATGAGACATTATCAAGAACAAGTAGTTCAAGTCTGACCTATTATAGTCACCAGGATAGCATATTTCACATAAAATTTTAGTTATAAAGTTTCTGAGAGGCATCAAGTTGTTAACTTCTAAAATAAGTATTTGTCATATATGCTTACCTAGAGGAGGCAGGGCCATTTGCAAGTCAAGCCAGTCCTTCTTCATGATTGGGTTTGTGGAATATATAATCCTCATGTCAGCCACCTCCATGCATTTGCACGCTAATGCAGCAGAAGCCATTTCTTCGTGTCTTTCATACTGCTGAGCAACAAACCTATGAATGTAAAAACATACGACGTCAACAGGGAAAAATTAGAGGTAATGCAACCAATTTGTCAGAACTTGTTGGTCATTCAATGTGCATCTCACTTACATGAACTTGATTTGTTACTAAGATCACTAAATTCTAAGAATATGTGTTACCATTTACAAAGAATAATGTACTGAATATAATTATGAAGTACACTTGGTGCATGATTAAAAAACAGAAATGTGTGTGGTGAATGCTGTGTCGGTCCATATAGGTTAATAAAACCCCACACTAGGAAATATGACCTTTTACTGAGGTACAGGATGCATAAGACGAGTGTTCTCGTGAAAAAAACAAACAGTAGAAAATATCTTTCACAATTTATAGATGTACTCGAGAGCCTTGTAATCTCCAGATGTCTCACCATAAGACCTTATTTGAAAATCTATTATTACATTAGAGGTAGCTTTTTTTTTCTACATTTGTTAACATAATTCTAGCATAGGACAACTTCAAGAACAACATCTCAGGGAATGGATGCCCCATTTGCCTAGCAACTGAAAGCTAATGGCCCCATCTACCAGTTCATAGCACTTGTATTTCACAAGTCTAAGATTTCTTTCTTGTTTTACATTGTTCATTTTTTATCTATTACTTGAGCTCCTAGTAAGATATGTACCTTCTTCGTTAGTAATATATTTCTATTCTTCTACATATCAAGCAGTAGCCAAAAAAGAAGAAACTAGAGGTCGAGACTTTTTGGTGGGGGTAACAATTCAACCTCTGAAAATTCCAAGATTATTCAAAGAAATCACAACTACATGAATAGGTTTTTCAGTTTTTACCATTCCAGGTTTTAATAGAGAAGTAACAAAGCATTTCATCAGGAGAAATTAAGATCTAAAAGCAGTTCATCCCAAGCCAAAGTTTTTCATTTAGATAAAACTAGCTTAAGGTGATCCAAGATACACCAGCTTTACTTGTGCCTGATTGAACTAAAGAAACATAATCCAAAGAACGACAAGAACTGTAAGAGCCATCGTTCCTCAAATGTGCTCCTATTAAGGTGAAACTCTCCATCATTTGTGGAGAATCTAAGGTGGCAAACTCAGCAACTTCACCTGCTTCCTTTCACACACAAGTCCTTTTCTATTCGTCCCCCACCCCCCAGAGTCCCTACTCAAGCAAAGCTCTTCTTACAACTCATCTCACTCATGAACCCAACCCAAGCTTCAGATTATAGTTTGCGAGCCTAACCACGCTGGAAAAAGAAAAAAAAAAACTTGGCTCAGCTGAAGCTCGTGGTTTGCGATTCACAGGCATGAAGAGACAGGAAACGAATACAGAAAATTAAATAAGTGGACAGAACACAACTCAGGACCATGGAATGCAACAGAAAGAAAGAACCCAAAACTCAGACACGTGGCATACAACGCGACACAACACAAAAAATAAGTAAATATAAAGTGTCTATACAGCTTCTCAAAACTTACTCGCACAGTTTTGCAGTTTCACCATACTGCTGCATCGAGCGAGTCATCTCTGTATGTTTAGAGTTATCATAGTTGGAAGGTTCTGAAAGTGATGCCCCATACAGAAACTTCAAAGCAGCCTGGAAGTACAGACCTATAAATTCAAGTTCGGACATTGCGTTCTGCACAAAAATATTGAGGGAACTGCAATTAATACAGTACAATACCAGATTAAGATTCAAAAGAAATGTTAAAAGGTCAAACAAGGTCATTATGAAAAACCTTAAGACGATCAGCTTTACGCTTAAGATTTTTGCTTCTTTAACAGCACTATCAGCTGCTTGTACCGATGAATCCTTCCTAACTGCATTGGGGTCATCAAAGTTCCTGGACACATGCCCATTTGTCTTCCCATTCTTAATGCAAGAAGCAACACCTTTCACATCTAAACCTTCAACTCATCCAGATTTGGACTGGATAGCATGTAGAGAATCACCTGACCGCTTACTTGCAAAATCTTCCTTCCTAAGTGACTCTTCTCTTCACTGGACTTAACTGGTCCCATAAGACTATAAAATTCAGCTCCTGTAACAATTATGGGTTTCTAAAGCTACAAAGAAAGATAAAGTGAAAGAACTAACCGCAGCCACAGGAATTGGATCTGTATTTGGATGCATGCCTATTGGTGTGGCATTTGCAAGTACTTCCCCTTTGCTCTCTCTGTTTGGATAGAAATATGATTGTTAGCAAGAACTTTAATTAATCACCCCACTTCAAAATCATTCTACTATTGATTTTTACCGTAGTTACCATATCCATGTCGAAAATAACATTTTGGGCTCCTCTGCTTTTACTACCGCAAGCAAGTGCTCTTCCTCATTAACGCCTCCTCCTGCCGTAAATTTGCAGTTTTCATAACTATTAATAGCTGATGCAGCAAATTAATGAAAATTCAAAAGCCTGATAAGATCCACAAATTTAACTTACCATTACTTTCTATATCAAGCAAATTCAATCCTACCTAATGATCACATATCAACTAGAGAAAGTATTATACCTCTTCATGCATCCTCGATAGCAGTGATAGCAGCTTCACAGTCTGTATTATTGATAGAATAAATAACGATAATCAAAATAATTGAACAATAATTGAAATATACGGAATAATTCAAAATAACAACGATAAAATAAAGGGAAACAACTAAGACATAAAAATATTCTTTTAATCAATCAACTAACTAACAATGGGCAACCTACGCTCTTTTTATAACTAACCTAACTTTAAAGGCAAACCCTAACCTAATTGGACAATTAATAAATAGATCCTATTACAATATAACTAAGAAATAATATTCTTAAAGAAACCTAATTACATCAATCATAACCAATCATCTTTCCATCACTAGGCCTCTTCATAATTGTATTGACAGCTCCTATAGCCTGAGCAAGCGGATGTAATTAGGTTACTTATACGGAAATCCAACACTGCAATTGACAAAAACAAGGAGAACAAAGGGAAAATGTTTTTCAGAATGCCTGCTCGAGAATGAATTATACGTAAAACAATCTTAACTACTTATATAATACAGAGTCCAGTACACATTAAAGGAAAGAACTTAAAGAGAGCAATTACATACCTGAAACCTAAAAAATCTGAAGAATAGACCTCAAAGAACTCCTTGAGATCATCGAAGAACACTGGAACATAAATTCCATTAAAACTAGCATGTCTAAAGGTAGGGTTATGGAGAAGAGGGCCTTAGCTGTGTCCAACTGGCTTTGAAACAAGGCTGAAAACTTTCGTTTCTTCATTTATATACTCAGGCTTATATGCTTGTCTAAGGTGGTCCAGAGAAGGCAAGTCAGGTACACGTCCCATTGTCCCATAAACCATAAAGCCTCCAAACTTTGGGGATAGCATTTGGTTAATAAGACCCGGTTTCCTGTAGAGTAGGCAATAGGGCATTGATGATCTTATGATCAATGTGACAGGGCCGCCCAAACGTGTAAATTAGTTTGATATAGGAACCCCATCACATGAAATTCGTTCTGTGCTTCTTTACTTTCATTAATAAGTGAACTAGGTTTATGTTCAATGGTTTCATAATTCCAAGAATATTAAAAATGTTTTTTATTTCCTATTTGTTTGGTCCTGTCTTTACTGATAATGAAAAAAAGACCTTCAGGTCAATTGATGATACATACCTCATTATTTGAGAGTAAACCAAATATTCCTGCTAAATCTGTAATATCAGTTGCACAAGTGACAAGCTTAATGATTTCCACTCTGGTAGATTGCATTTTGTCAACAAGATGGTTGAAGTCCTCTACTGAAGGGTCTTACCACTCACATTGTGTGATACAATTATTTTGCTTTTAGAAGCCCTGCTTAGGCTAGTTCTGGCCATGAAATCAGATGCAGCCTGATGTGATATAGAAAATGAAATCAAATTAAACTCGAGACTTAATCAAAGGTTTGCTGCACAATATGTCAAAATGCCACTGTGCTATGATGGTGCATATGTTTGTCCGAATCCATTAAACAAAATGCTAAGACCATAGAGAAAGACATACACTGATTGATACGATACGACCCAGATATTAGAAGGGAAGAGAATTAGTTTGGCTGTAGTTATTCAGGAACAAATATAATCAGACAACACCTGAAGACTTGTGGAATCAATTTTTTATGTTTTTAATATGATGATTCTTAATTGACACGAGAAATATGATAAAGAATCTCAAGACCACCGGCATTTTCTGCTAATATCTGCAGTGTATATGAACGATGCACCAAGTGCTAGCACCATATCATCTTGGTTCTAGTGCTGAGAGATCTATTGCAGTATATCCATCTTATATATTTAAATGATCACTAACAGAAACCAACCTTGTGCTGATATTGCTTGTGACAGAGTGGTGATGGAAGGTGATTTGGGAGACTGACGTTGATGGAGTAGTTGTTGGTCAGAGCAACGTAGCGTAGCAGCTCAACCAAGTAGGTCCGAGGTTTAGAAAATCCACCTGTATTACCCAAATAAGATGAAAAATGGAAAGAAAAATACATCACCAAATTCTAATAATCCTGCACTTTGGAAAAAACTTGCCTTATTCCTTACTGTTTCGTAACTTTCTGCCTTCACCAGTTGCATCACCCAAATACTCCTATGAACACCTCCAATTTGTTCATTGCTATTTAGATTTCTTCACTTATAAACCGGCCCCCTGAAATCAAACTCAATGTCAAAATACCCTACAAAAATGAAATAACTTTAAATTAAAAAAAAACAATTATTCTTAACAGAAAAATAATAGAAAAAATAAAACCTTATGCAGATGTTAACCCACCACTGCTATTGCTCTTGCTTCATTTGTTCAACATGCTACCATTGTTGGAGGAGACAAAATGTTAAGTGAAGACAAGAAATTAACAACAAACTGATTGATGATAAGAACTAACATAAGCTATATACCTAGTTCCATCCAACTCTTTGAACCATTTCAGTTTCAAGCGCAAAATGTGGTCCAATTGTATGGATACTGGACTGTCGGTGGAGATCGCACAAAGACATCAGTTTGACTAGCAGCTTAGCTGGACTGTCTTCAACAAATCCTTTTGTCGCCATTGATTTTAACTCTGCATGCATTTACAGAAAACATAAAATAAAGAATAAATATATAAATAAACAGAAATATTGAGAGAGAGAAAATGAATGGCCTGGGAAAACTAACACTCAAAGAATATACCAAAGTAAATAGATGTTCATATATGTTAGTTACCTTAAAGTTCAATTTCGCATTGAGGTTGAGCATCAAGATCTCGCCTCACTCCTGATTCTTGAGAGTCCAAAAACCCTGCTAAATTCCCAACTGCATCACCCAAATACACCTATGAACAACTCCAATCCAATTCATCCAGAGTAAATAATGATCAATTTGTACTCAAACATGAAGTAGCTAACATATTTGTTGTTTAAACAAATACCCACATGGCTGACGTAACTTTTTCTGTTGGAGAAATAAGTTTTCTCTCAAAATATCACTCTTCTACATCTTCATCAATATAAAAATACACCTTCAAACATAAAAATAACATTATTCTTTATAGAAAAATAAATACAAGTACAATTTTTATGCATCTGAATTCAGTGTCTACCAGTTGAAACAACTTCTGTTGCATCTTTAGATGCAGACCTCAGTCTTCAAATTGCCATCATTGTGGGAGGTGGCTGAAAAAACTGGGCGAACCTGACATTTTACATAAAGTCAGCTGAAGGGATTAACAAAGAAATTGATTGATAACCTCAAGCTATATATCTAATCCCAAACTTACTTCTTTGAACCATTTCAATCTCAAATGTTAGATTTGGTCCATGCAATGTGCTGGACTATCTTTGGAGGTCACACAAAAGATTTCACTTCGCTCCATTTTCAAGTTGATAGGCCTGCATTACTGACAAAGAAAGGTCCGCCACACAGATACGATCATTAATATTGATTGGCTATACAAAATTGAGATTGCGCTAATATATACCAATTAACTTGGGAAATCAGACATATGTGACTCACATAATGTGTTTTACTTTGTGATCACGAAGTGTCATTGCTTAAGTATCATTTAGATGGCTCCCACATATTCAGTACTCAAAACTGCCTTTATATATACCAACCCAGAGTTGTACATTTCCAGCTGTAGTTCATGCTTGAAGAATTGTTTTTCTCGTATATAATGAGATTGCGTGGTTGAATGTTTCTGTTGAGATGAATACAAAAGCATTATTAGCATACTAGGTCTTATTCATTGGATGAGAAATTTAAAAAAAAAAAAAAAACATAAATGGTTTGTACAACTTTGCAGTCGTGATTGGACTGACATGAGAAATCAGTGATAGGTTGCAGCAGCAGCGATCTCAAGTGATGCGAACATATGGAATGTGGGAGTTCTTGTGCCAGTCCTCGCCTTGGTATCGTGCTTTTAGATCAGGATGGGAATCGTAGATTTTAAGAGCTTGAAGAGTGGTGAGGCGCATCAACCATTCTGGTAGCACTCTCAGATTCTTGCATTCCCAAATCTCGAGTTCTTTAAGCATGGGAAGGCGTTGTATCCCCTCTGGCAAAGCTGTCAACTGAGGTAAGTCTTCCAGAATCAACTCCTCAAGAGAAATTAGGTACTGAAAATCATCCTTCCCCTCCTGAGTTACCAACTCAAACAACTTTGGACAATCACTTATCTTTAATTGTTGGAGGGATGTCAGATACCGGACCCCTTCTGACACAGAGGTTAGATTCTCACAATCACCAATTATAAGATTTTGAAGAGTGGTGAGGCGCATCAACCATTCTGGTAACACTCTCAGATTCTTGCATCTATTAATCCGCAGAGTTCTAAGCATGGGAAGGCGTTGTATCCCCTCTGGCAAAGCTGTCAACTGAGGTAAGCCATTCAGAACCAAATCCTCAAGAGAAATTAGGTGCTGAAAATCCTCCTCCTCCTGAGTTACCAATTGCAACTTTTCACAATCATTTATCTCTAATCGTTGGAGGGATGTTAGATACCGGAGCCCTTCTGACACAGAGGTTAGATTCCGGCAATGGGAAATCTGCAAATTTAAAAGCGAGGAGATGCATTTGGAGTTGTTTGTCCCTCCAATCACCTGAAGACACTCAATGTTATCACAAAACGTGATATAAAAACTTGTAAGAGAGGTGAGCTTTTGCAGTTCCTGCGGTAAAGAAGCCAGTTTCTTGCAACTAAAAATCACTAAAGATGTTAGTGCTGTGAAATGGCCGATTTCAGCAGGCAAACTTTTCAGATTTCGACAGTACAGAATCTCTAAAGATCGCAGAGTCCCGTTCCTGTCATGGAATGTTTGGGGAGGAAATTCCTCAGCACCGTAATCACTTATTTCCAGCGATTGCAGATTTGGAGGAGGGTGAGGATGGAGGAGGCCTTCTAACACCTCTTTGCTTCTGTCGTCAGAGTCAGAGTCAGAGTCAAACCAAGATAGTTTCAACCCAGTTAGGTATTGTTTACTCCCCAAGTTGGCTGTTCTAGCCTCCTCTGCGTTTCTAACATTCTCAAGCCCTTCTATCTGTAGCTCGCCACTCAGCTGGTTCAGTCTTTGCAATTCTTTGATATCAACACCATCTTCATCACTGTCTCTGTCAGGCTGCCTTACAATAAATGGCCTTTCACCTAATGTCCGAAGGCTGGTCAACTTCCCTATCCCAATTGGAATTTCAATCGAGCGATTTAGTGCCAATGACTGTAGGTTAGCTAGATCACAAACAGATTCAGGTATTGAATTTAAAGATGAGCAATCCCGAAGGTCAAGGTGCCTCAAATTTACTAGTTTCCCTATGTCAGGTGGCAGTGTTCTAATTTACTAAATAGTCCTTTCCAGACTTTGCAATGTCTGAGACCACACGTTATCTGAATCGTTCATCAGTTCACACTAAATAGTGGTTATAGATATTTTTATTCCTAAATGTTCACATGTTTCTGGTAACGAAGTCTATAACTTTATCTTGTAAGATGCTTCAATAAAGTAGGCTAGACTTGACTTCACAGCTGTTTCCAAAACCCAATTTACTGTTTTTTTGTGTCAATTGAAGAGTGAGAGATAAACTATAATAGATTCTAAAAAATTTTAAAGTTCATTAAAATATATGAGTATTTAATTAAGTATTTAAAACAATACAATGAAATATATGGGTATTCAAATATAGATTTTAAATGATTGTTTTATAATCCATTAAAATTATGGGGTATTCAATCATGGATTTTAAACAATACAATAAAATTTAGAGGTATTGAAATAGCAGTGGATTTTAATGAATTTATTGACTTAATGGACTTTGAAGGACTTTAAAGGATTTATGTGTGAAAGATATAAATACCAAAACCCTTTTCAAATCCAGCCTCCTCCCCTATGATTTCAATTTCTCTCCTTCCTCCCTCTTTGAAGATTTGAGATCCCGGATCGAACAAGAGAGAGAGCAGATGAGTTGATCTCGAATCCGGAACAAGAGAGAGAGCAGTTGAGATAAGAACTTGCCATCTCCATAGACGAAGCTCGCATCAACACTCTTGAATTCCACATGGTGACTAGCTCCAGACTTCAACAACAGGCCCACTGCTGGATCAGCGCAGAACAAAACCCTAGGACCAGAAAGATCCAAACTGAACTTTCTGGCTGGTTCAAGATCGTCTGGAAGAGAGGGCAGATAATTGGATTTCAATGTCGAGAGAGAGGGAGCAGAGAGCTTCTTCTGTTGTTCTTCTTGGGCTTTCTGCTTCTCCTGAAATTCAACGAGATTTACAATTGGATTGGATGGGGAAGAAAGGAAGAGTACTAGTAGTAGAGTTTTAATTTTTAAGAGAGATTCATAGAGAAAGGAAATTGATTTCTGACCTGAAAAGATTTCAATATCGGAGTAGATAGATTGGGATTGTTATTCTGCTGCATCCATTGCCTCCCATTGCTGAATGGGTTTATGTTTTGGTTGAAGAGTATATCGAGTGTACAATATATGATTGTGCTTCTGTATAAGCTGAACTGTCAAAGAGTTAGTTCTTCTACTTCAATAAGGGATGATTGCTGTATTGCGTAGGTGAAACAACAATCATAATGCAAATTTGTTGGGCTCGGCTCTTTTGAGTCCTAGATCGACCAATGCTAGATGGCTTAGGAGGAGCATTGGTAAGCTCAGTCCTTGCTAATTTATTTGTCCTCTAATTTTTGAGTTTTTTTTCTTGTATATTGTGTATTACATTACCAATACAAATATTAAAGATTTTGGTTGTTGGCATACTGCAAATATTTTCTCTATGGCTAATAATTTCTGTCTATATGTTTTAGATCAAAATTCTGAGACTTATAGTTTGTGCCAATTGCTGTACATGAATATGGTTTCACTAGGATCTCAACGAACTTCTGCCTTTACGTTAAAGAGGATGCAAAGTTTGAGATGGCAACTACTATTGTAAGTTGTTCATTGCATTCAAATGTTAACATACCATCCATCTGTTATTGCTGGATAGACTACAATCATCATTTTTATTGATAAATACCCCAAGCAAGAATCAATTGAAAGTGAATATGCAAAAAAACTTTAATCCAGACAAATGTTCCATGAGGTTTTGTATCAAAATTATGTGTTACTATTTGTAAATAAACACTCAATATTGGTGTATTTTCCATTACACTTGATTGTTGGCGCCAAGCTCAATATTCATGAGTGTTTCCTAGTGGTTGATACTTGATAGCAATAAGCATCACCCTTGGTGCTAATAGAAACAAGCCCCTAAAACAACGCATTTTGCAAGCATTCCACCACTTATAGGGGATGCAAACAAACACCCCGTAACTTGGAATATCTGCTATATCATGAACAATAAAAGCAAAAAGGAAAGAATCTCTTGAAGCAGCAAAAGCAGAGAATTTGAGATTAGATATACTAAATTTACCAAGTTAAAATACAACATCTAGAATGGTATACTCTGCTGTGAACTTAAAGCCAGTTGCACAGACATTTGCAGCCGCTGCAGAGAAGGCTCTTGCATGTGCTTGCTGTTATGGATGCATTTCATGATAAACAACATGCTTCCAGAATATCATGTATCTGGATCTTCACCAGCTTCTTTGTCCTATTAAAAAAGAAAGCAAACAATGAATATCACAGGCCACTAATACAATGTGAATGGGTCTGCAGAATTATAGTAAGCCAGCCTTTCAATGGCACTTCTGCTACATTATGTTGTTAAACAAGTAGCTTCATCTCATTATGCTAGTACAAAGAATTGACAAGTTCAATATATTTTTTTAGTTCCAGCAGTGATCGAGAGGGTGAGAGGAGAAGTGGCTTCCATAGAAGGAGTTGGGGTCGAGGTGGAGAACGGATTTCATGGAGGCGGAGGAAGCAGCTGCAATGATGGATTTCTGGGAGGCCAGTGTCGATGACGATGAGATCGACTTCTTCTTCACTTGTCAATTCTCAGACTTCTTCATTTGCTTTGGGATAGGAATTGGGCTAAAATGGAGGGATGTACGTCAGTGGATGCACCATGGCCTAGCCCAAATGCGATGACCAGTACTCCAATTTACAGAAAATTCAATAATAAAAATCCATCAAAATTCAGTGGATTCTATAAAATCCATAAAATTCAGTCACTTAAAATACATCAAAGTCCAGAAGATTCTGTAAACTCCTTTGAAATATTCTAAAATCCATGAAATTTAAAGTCTTTCACACTCTATTAAAATCCATGATTGAATACCCCCTCTAAGTTTCAATATTTTTTTTCTATTGAAGGAAATAAAGTAAGCCTTAATACTTTAACAAATAAAAAAGTAATCCTTAATATACTTTCACCTTTTATGTCAAAATTAATTATATAGTACTATAACAATATGATTAATATACATTCACCTTTTTCAGATTTCAGTAATCACATATCTTATATTATATTATATATATAGAGGATATCGTTGGTTCGTTTATTCCGTTTTATTTACGTCAAATCAAATTTATTGGTTTTGCAAATTTTTAAAGGTAATAACTACACCATACCACCGTTTCTTCTCTCTCACACATTCTATTCTTTTATACCGGCCACCATACTTTCTCACACCACTTATATAAATAAAAATCATTTATTTTTTTCTCATCATTCAAATCGACAATGATTCATTTTTCCTCCATTCGAAATCTCTTACAAATCTCTCCTCACACTCAAATCTCTTGCAAATCTCCTCATTCTCCATTGAAAACTCTCAAAATTCCCTCAAATTTTAAACCCTTAAACTTAAACTCAATAAATATATATAACTTAACATAACAAAGAAACTCAAAGTCAAAACGAAAAAAAATGCAAAATAGGGTAATTTTTTTACCAATTTAAACCCTCAATTGAAATTAATTATCAAGTTGCTCAAAATAGAAAAGCTGTAATACTCTGAGTTATCTAATAAACACAACTTGAAAATGTTTTGAAATTAGCAAATTTCGCACAAATCTGTCCAAAAAATAAAAATGGAATAGTGTTTCTGAATTTCAAATTACTTATGTGCTTGATGGAGACAAAAAAAATTCTTATATTCTTAGAGTGCAATACGGGATATCTTGCGAACAGGAAAAAAAATTGTTCGCATTGCGCAATGCGAGGTATCCAGATACCCCGCAGTGTACTCTGCGAACAATTTTATTTTTTATTTTTTATAGATTGCGCGACTTTAGTAAAATGACCATAGCATGCTCATTTCAAAATATTTTCAAATGATTCAAGTTATTTTTATTAGATAACTCATAAGACTACTACTTTTTGTTTTGATCAACTTGAGAATTGGTATCGATCGAACACATAAGTTGGCCGAAAGTTAGAAACACTATCCCATTTTTATTTTTCAAACAGATTTGCGCGGCTTTAGTAAAATGACCATTTCATTTCAAAAAATTTTCAAGTGATTCAAGTTCTGTTTATTAGATAACTCATAGTACTACAACTTTTATGCTTTACTGAGGTTGATAATCGGTCTCAATTGAGGGTCTAAAATGGTTGAAATTTATCTTATTTTGTGTTTTTTTCGTTTTGAATTTGGGTTTCTCTGTTATGCATAGTTATTGGCGGTGTGAGAAGTAAAAGCAAAAAAAAACTCAATGGTGGTGTGAGAAAATAGGATATGGTGATGCGGTGTAATCGCTGCCATTTTTAAAACAAACTGAATTGAAACTTTATGTTGTTGATAAGTTCTCATCAAGGTAACAAAACATTTGTCTACTGGGGCAATGGGCATTGGTTGATATTTGTACATCTACAATGACACTTCCCAGAAAATGAACAATTCCTGGTGCCTTCAACCTGATTTTCAGGTTCCAAAAATGCCCTCCAAACTCTTTAATATTTACGAGAAAAAAAGTCAAAAGAGAAAAAAAATAAAGAGAATTGCTACTTGTACCCAATCATGTGGCTTAGTTGCATTAACTCTTTGTTGCACCAATATTTTTAGATGATCCACCAACCTAATACATTAAATATGAACTATTCAATTTTTATTAATAAAAGTCATTCGATAGTGAAATTTTCTCTTTTAGTAACATTAATTAACACTTGAATGAGAGAATAAAATTAACCATTATCTAAAACTAAAATTCAATCAAACATATTAAATATCGTTGTGCTCATCAACTATAGAGAAGTTGGCAAAACTAATACGTATTAAAAATAATAAATAAAACTTACAATTTTATGATTATTGCAACTATTATATTGTATTCGGTAAAAATTGCATTTAAAACCTAAAAAAAAAAATCTTACATCCAAAAATTTAAATTATGAAAACTTCACCATTAAATAATTTTCATTGATAAAAAAATGGTAAGTCAGTGTAATATGTTTTAGGTTGGTGCAACAAAGTCGAAACATCCAAAAATATCGGTGCAACAAAGAGTCGGTGCAACCAAGCCAAATGGTCGGGTACACGTAGCAACTCCAAAAAAAGGCGTTTATGTAATTCGATGTAAAACATTATTAAACCTTTTTACTATTTTAGACTCACATATTTAAACTATTTACAATAAAAATCAGCCCCCTGTAAATATTCATTAATTATACATAAACCCTAATATAATTATTTTAACGACCACTAATTATTTAAAAATTATATAAAAGCCCATTACATCTAACTTTTATACTTCCCACCCTCTACATTTCATACTTTTACAATCAAAATCACTCATCTCAAACAATGACTAATTATATCTATGCCCCTAACATAATTTATTTGAAATCCCCTTATTTATTTATAAACTATACATATGCCCTTAAAATTATATATATAAATAATAAATTTTTAATATTAAATTGATGTAATAAAATAAAAAACATTGAACATCCGCGCACGTAGAGCACGTCAAGACCCTTAACCCCCCCTTCCCTAAATAAATAGTAAAAAGTGTACGTCTTCAACTTAAATTTTACTTTTCCATCCTCCCCTATTAGTAATAAGGGTTATTTGCATTTTTTTTTCCTATAATACATCCCTTATTCAGCTTTGCCTCTAATTATTATTCGTATTGCACTCTCCTCTTGAGACTAACAGTCAACGTGTAATCGTCTGTTTTTGTTAGCTTCTACAACAAGTTATGAAAGAAATTGTATATTGAATCTTCTGTTTTGAAATGTACAAGTACATGACTTATATAGACAACTCAATGTATTGCTAGTAATGAAAACAGACTAACAGACTCACAGCTGTACTCACAACTAACTAGAAAAATATATAACTCATATGTTAGTGTCACTACTAATTACTCTTGACATCCCCCCCTCAAACTAAGCGTAGATGAATCAACTACACTTAGTTTGTGACGAAGAGTCAAAAATCTGGATTTCCCAAGGGCCTTAGTAAGAATGTCAACAACTTGATCAACTACAGGAATGTGAAGAACATGAACAAGACCACGGGCAACCTTTTCACGTACAAAATAGACATCCAACTCAATATGCTTAGTCCTAGAGTGAAGGACAGGATTTGCACTGAGCACACTCTTATTATCACACCAAATGGTGGGTGGACTACAACCAATGTGTAGTTAAAAAAATAAGGACTGCAGCCATGTGAGTTCAGCCGTAACAGCAGCAAGGCTTCGATACTCGGCTTCAGTACTGCTTCTTGAAGACCAAAAGATGAGATTATCACCCAAATAGACACAATATCCAGAGGTAGACCTCCGATCAATGGGATCAGACGCCCAGTCGGCATTACAGTAACCTATCCACTTGAAATAAGGGGTTGAAACTAGATGGATTCCAAAGTTGGGTGTAGCCTTGAGATACCGTAGGATTCTTTTCACCACTCTCTAGTGGGATTCAAGAGGTTGTTGCATGAATTGACATACTTTATTGACAGAGTATGCCAATTCAGGTCTTGTGATGGTAGCATATTGCAAAGCACCAACCATATTCATATATAAGTGAACATCTTGAACTGGGTCACTACCCGTAGCACATAGCTTTTCACCACCACTCATTGGAGTAGCTAATCCATTGGCATATTGCATTTTAGCACGGCATAGAAGATCAGTGATGTACTTGGTCTGAGATAAAAACAGACCATTAGAGGTTTGTTGAACCTGAATACCCAGGAAATAGTGAGCAAGACCAAGATTTTTCAAGGCAAACTGAGCATTCAGCTGACAGATGATCTGGGAGACATCATTAGAACTTGACCCAGTAATCAGAATATCATCAACATATACTAGAAGAAATATAGGAGAAGGAGTGTGTCTGATGAAAAGCAAAGAATCCGACTTAGAAGGAGCAAAACCAAATAGGTGAAGAGTATGCCTCAATTTTTCAAACCAAGCCCGAAGAGCCTGCTTCAGTCCATAAAAAGCTTTGTGAAGTTTGCAAACAGCAGTGGGTCGAAAAGAATCACTGAAACCAGGAGGTTGCATCATATAAACATCTTCGGACAAATCTCCATTCAAGAAGGCATTGTTAACATCAAGTTGAAAAACTGACCATCCATATGTAATAGCCACTGTGAATACAACCCGAATGGTAGTGGGTTTAACAACTGGGCTGAAAGTCTCTGCATAATCGAATCCAGCTACTTGTTGGAAACCTCTAGCCACCAAGCGAGCCTTATGTCTATGTACTGAACCATCCGCATTCTGTTTAACTTTAAACAACCATTTACAACTAACTACAGATCTGTTTGGAGGAAGATCAACCAAGGACCAGGTGTTGTTTCTTAGTAAGGCCAGATACTCATCCTGCATAGCAGAGGCCCAATGAGGAGTATCTAGTGATTCAAGTAAACTTACAGGTTCAGCTGAAGTCAAGTAGACTTTAGGCTTGTATAGACTTTAGGCTTGTAGATACCAGCCTTAGATCTAGTAACCATAGGATGTCCAAAAGCAAGACTAGGAGGAGGACTGGACACAGAATTGCCATGAGGACTAGGAATAGAAATAGGACTGGGATTGGTCGTAGGCACCAAAGAAGAGCTAGACACAGAAGTGTCAGTAATACTGCCATTGATTACTGGACTGGGATTAAGAGTAGGACTGGTCGTAGGAACTAATGGACTGATGGTATTTAGAGGCAAAGGCGAAGTAGGCAGGGTAACCAATGGACTAGGAGATGGAACATTGTTGTAAATGTGTGACTGTCTGTCAGAAGGTGAAGAAGATAACCCAATGGATGCAGGAATATATGTAGAGAGTGGGGGCATATTAGGAAAAATTGTCCAAATCAAGGTAAGAGTAATCATGATAACAGTTGGAAGGGCAAGAAAAAGCAAGATAAGGGTGATACTAGTGAAGCAAGTTATGCATCTAGTATGGAAAAGGATGAAGAATGTTATTCAGTTGCGGGTGAAAACACAAAAATCTCTGGGAGATGGCTCCTTGACTCTGGGTGTTCTTACCATATGTGCCCAAACAGGGAGTGGTTCACTACCTATGAGCACATTGATGGTGGTACTGTTCTAATGGGTAATGATTACGCTTGTAAGACAGTTGGAATTGGAACAATGAGGATTAAGATGTATGATGGTGTTGTGAGAACCTTAACTGATGTGAGGCATGTCCCAGCCTTGAAAAAGAACCTTATCTCACTTGGTGTTTTAGACTCCAATGGTTGTAAGTTTACAGCGGTATGTGGAGTTTTAAAGGTTGTCCGTGGGTCTTTGGTTGTCATGAAAGGGATCAAACAAGGTAACTTGTACACTTTGATGGGTAACACGGTAACAGGAAATGTGGCAGTGGGAACTTCTTCATCGAAAAACACTAGGTTATGGCACATGCGACTTGGGCATATGATAGAAAAAGGATTGTCTCTACTGAGCAAGCAAGGGTTACTGAAGGGTATGCAGAAACCAACTATGGAGTTTTGCGAGCATTGTGTATATGGAAAACAATGCAGGGTAAAATTCAGTACAAGCAAGCACAGGAGCAGAGGTATTCTAGACTATGTGCATACAGATGTGTGGGAATCAGCGAAGGTCGCCTATAAGGGAGGTTCCAGGTACTTTGTCTCCTTCATTGATGATTATTCCCGTTACACATGGGTATATTTTTTGAAGTCCAAGAATGAAGTATTTGAGACATTTAAAAGGTGGAGAGCAATGGTTGAGAATAGAACTGGAAGAAAGGTGAAGACTTTGAGGTCTGATAATGGTACCGAGTATACTGAGGGTACTTTTAAACAGTTTTGTGATCAGGAAGGGATTGTTCGACATTGGACTGTTAGAAACACGCCACAACAAAATGGAGTTGCCGAGAGATTGAATCGTATTATGCTTGAAAGAGCTAGGTGTATGCGCTCCAATGCTTGTCTTGGCAGAGAATGGTGGGCTGAATCAATAGCCACCGCGTGTTTCTTGATTAATAGATCGTCGCATTCTACATTAGACTGCAAAACACCTTATGAGGTGTGGTCAGGTGAACATGCTGATTACAGTGTACTGAAAGTTTTCGGTTGTATTGCCTACTACCATGTGAAAGAAAATAAGCTTGATGCTAGGGCTAAGAAGGCCATTTTCTTGGGGTATGCAAAAGGCGTGAAGGGTTATCGTCTATGGTGTTTAAAGGATAATAAATTTGTGATCAGTCGAGATGTTACATTTGATGAGAATTCCTTGTTAGCTTGTACTAAAGCTAAGGAGTTGGTTGATAGTGGTGGTGAATCTAGTAACACTCAGAAAGTGGAAGTTGAAGTGTCTGTGGATGCAGCAGATGAACAAGTGGTTTAAGCAGGCACACATGATCTGAATTATGAGCCTGAAGACCATGAGGAACAACAACCAGTTGAAGATAATCAATCCCAGCAGCAACCTTTGGCCTTAACTAAGTCAAAACGATCGGTTAAGCAAGTTCAAAAATTTGGCTTTGAAGAACCGTTGAAGCACTATGGTCAGTTGAATACAGTTGATTTGGTTGCATATGCACTTTCTGTGGAAGATGATGAGCCAACTACTTACAAGCAGGTTGCGCGTCATTCAGATAGTCAGAGTTGGTTAGTAGCTATGCAGGGTGAGATGGAGTCTCTCCAGAAGAACCATACTTGGGATCTAGTGTCGTTGCCTAATTGAAGGAAAGCAATTGGCTGCAAATGGGTGCTTAAGAAGAAACAGACTACTCTAGAGTCTGGTACTCAGTTCAAGGCAAGATTAGTAGCTAAAGGTTTTGCTCAGAGGGAAGGCGTTGACTACAATGAGATATTTTCGTCTGTGGTAAAACACACTTCTATTCGTGTGTTGTTGAGCTTGGTAGCTCATGGTGACCTTGAGCTTGAACAACTTGATGTGAAAACAACTTTCTTGCATTGAGACTTAGAGGAGGAAATTTATATGCATCAGCCGGAAGGTTTTAAGGTTGTTGGAAAAGAAGACCATGTTTGTCGTTTGAGGAGATCACTTTATGGGTTAAAGCAGTCACCTAGGCAGTGGTACAAACGGTTTGACACTTTTATGTTGAAACATGGGTTCACACGAAGTAAGTATGATTGTTGTGTTTACTTGAAAAAACTTCGTAGTGGCGATTTTATTTATCTTTTGCTCTATGTTGACGATATGCTCATTGCCTGTAAGAGTATGGTGGAGATAAATAAATTGAAGTCTCAACTTGCTTCTGAGTTTGAGATGAAGGATATGGGTGCTGCAAGGAAAATACTTGGTATGGAGATAAGAAGAGAAAGGGAGAATAAAAAATTATTTCTTTCACAGAAGGGGTACCTTGAGAAGGTCATATCACGGTTTGGCATGGAAAACGCAAAGCCGGTTATTACTCCTTTGGCTTCACATTTTAGACTTTCTCGAAAGTTATCTCCAGTCACAGTGGAAGAAAAGGAATACATGTCGCATGAGTCCTTATGCTAGTGCAGTTGGCAGTTTAATGTATGCTATGGTGTGTACACGCCCTGACATTTCACAGGTTGTTAGTGTTGAGAGCAGGTTTATGGAAAACCCTGGGAAGAAACATTGGGAGGCAGTGAAATGGATGCTTAGGTACTTAAAAGGTACCTTGGATGTGGGTTTGGACTTCGGTGGAGATTCATGTCAGGTTCGTGGGTTTGTTGATTCTGATTATGCTGGTGATCTAGATAGATGAAGATCTACTACTGGTTACGTATTTCAGATATACGGTGCTCCGGTTAGTTGGAGATCTATGCTTTAGAATACAGTGGCTCTCTCTACTACAGAGGTAGAGTATATGGCATTGACAGAAGGTGTAAAAGAAGCATTGTGGCTTCAAGGTCTTGTAAATGACTTGGGTGTGGAACAAGATAGTGTTGAGGTTCTCTGTGACAGTCAAAGTGCCATCCACTTGGCTAAAAATCAGGTTCATCACGCAAGGACTAAGCATATTGACGTCCGATATCACTTTGTTCGAGATGTAATTGAGGATGGTGATGTGTCTTTGGTGAAAGTACACACAAAAGACAACCCTGCTGATATGTTGACAAAGGTTGTTCCTGGAGTTAAGTTCCAACATTGTTTGGACTTACTCCACATTGACTCATGTTGATTGAGGGCCCTTTGGGGCGATTTCGTGAGGTGACAAAGCTATGATGGAATGTTGATCAGTTTATTCTCATGCCTTGTTTCGGCTCATTTTTTCCTTATAAAACATTCGCCGAGGTGGAGAATTGTGAAATAGGAAACATGTTTGAAACTGGAAAGTGTTTGGACTCCTATTTGAAACAGAAAACTGTTTGGACTTCTGGAAATTGTTTTTTGAACAGGAAATAAATTATAGGAAACATGAAACTGTTGTGAAACAGGAAACTACTGTGAAACAGGAAACTGCTGCCAAACAGAAAACTGTTGTCCCTATATATACTAGGAACTATAGGTGTTTTTATTATGATGATTGCACGTAGAAAAACTGTGATGCACAGGGAGTAGAGAAAGATAATTCCTTGAATTGTTTCATCTCTTGTTGAGAAATTGTGTGAGAAATTGTCATCTTCTTGTACCTTGTTCTTGAATATAGTGGAATCACCTCACTGTGGACGTAGGCAATTGCTGAACCACGTAAACCTTGTGTCTCTTGTGGTATGTTCTTAATTTTCTCTAATTTCTTTCATTGCTAGTTGCTCTATTTAATTGATTGGATCCTTGTGGTATTTGTGTGCAATTGTTGGTGTCTACCCGCTTCCGCAATAAGGCGCAACACTAACACAACTTGAATCACTTGAAAATGTTTTGAAATGAGAAAGTTATGATGATATTACTCGAAGAATGGGTGGACAAGATCAAAGGGGTCTTTACCGGTGACGAAACCTCCACTGACCAATCCTCTCAATCCTCCCAACCCTTGTCTCTACTCAGTAAGTACCCCACAGCCCCTCTGCTAAAGTTTCGATTTTTATTGCTAATTTGGTTTGAATTTGCTGTTTTTGTTGTTGGGTTTTTGAAAAAATCGATTTTTTTAGTGTTTGGGTCACTTCAATTTGGTTTTAATGAGTGGGTTTTGTGTAAGTTTGTACATTTTTTTGTGTTTTAGAATTTGCTAATGAGATGATGACTGCAAGAAAGATGGGATCTTTCAAGAACTATGTGGTAGGTCGAAGTAGTGAAGCTACATTTTCGGATGCATTTGAGATGCATTAAAGTTGTGTTTTTTTTATTGTTGAATGATTGTAGAATATCCAAAGCAGCCAGAAGAAAGATGCGGCGAAGAAGTGTAATTGCACGATAATGGAAGTTGAGAGTGCATTGGCGAAATTTATGTGGGCTACAGAAGCACAAAAGAAGATAGAGAAGTTGAAGGAAGAAAGAAAACCTATGCCGAAAAACATAAATGAGGTACTACTAGTCTCAAACTTGAATTTTGTAGTCCCTATGTCCCTTCTATCTGTTTAGCAAATATCATTGTTAACATTGTTTGGATGAGCACTAATTCCACTGCCCGATCTCATGTTTAGGGGTTTCTATGTACTGTAACGGGAAGTTGTACTGTATCTTACATTACAAAGTTTTTTTGTCTTTGGGTCAGTAAAGATAGTATGTTAGCGCATCTCTTTCCTGTTTCACAATAGTTATATTTAAGTGGAGATTGTACTAAAAACTTCTTGCTTTTACCAGAATAGTAAAACAACTACCAAATGAAATTTCAGTTCTATACATTTTGAACATCAACAAGACAGCAACAACTTAAGCCCCTATGGTAATCGCCATTGTGTCATTGAGACAATTCAGTTTTACATGTGTCCCTTCTCTCTGCCGCCACTGTCATTGTACCTAAAATCTTTTTATGGCACCATCAAACTTAAACAACCATAATATCTGTCTTATAATAGACAGGGTTCAGAATCCTGTATTTGAACTAGGAAATCTGAAATGGTTTTTTCACTATCCTCGTAGTTTATTGATAATGCATATAGCATTCAAAGGCTAAAGATGGTTTCTAGGTGATTTTGATCATGTCCTTCGCATATCTAGTTTATTAGTGCAATGAACTACATGTGTTATTGTGTTTGTACTGGCACATAATATATACATTGAATCAATGTTTTGTCAACTGGTGCATTGCAAACAGAGTTGTGAGACAGTTTCTTATATGTGAATCGCATTTATTAATTATTATATGGTTAATATGTTGTTTTCCTGTCTTTGAATGGGTTATCATGATTTTTGTAGGTTCAAAAGCTGATGGGATCAACACCATTGGATGTTGCCAGGTCTAATATGGCAAAGAGTGGGCAAATAAGTAGAAATGCACTCTGCCCATGTGGCTCAAAAAAGAGATATAAAAGGTTTGATGGGCTGCCTTTTTACTCATTCAGATTCAGATACATGTAAATTTGAATATTTCATATCATAACATTCCTCATGTTGAAGCGTCGTGTGGCCTTCTTCTAAGAATAATTAAAATAAGCTATTATCCAATACAGAAATCCAGTGCTCGTGAACATTACCCAACTACGCATGGCAGTAGTCAAAATATGATTGGATAGGGCTTACTTAAGAAAGAAATTGACCTGATTGAATAACTATAAAAGACAGTAAGACATTATAGTTAAAGAAAAACTGATTGTGATGTTTCTAAGTTTTACCAGGTCTACCTCCTGTTCCTTAACAGTTAACCACACATGTATGTATGCGTGCGCACACACAGAGGCACATATAGGGATGGCAATGTCATCCCCGTCTTATCCTGCCCTGGCAATATCCCTGCCAACCAAAATACTACCTTAGATAAAAGAACCAGAACACACTCTCAAATAACAAATAATTCGTGAGATGAAATAAGTAGAGATTGTTGAACAAAATCTAGTGAAATCAATGAAAGAGTTGTGTGCCCTCCCTCATCCCCAATTTGGATTCCGACCTATTCTCCTATGCCTGCCTGCCTGAACCATGTTCAAAGCTCGGCTTAACCACCTCATTATGGGCAGGTGGACTGGGTCCTCACTAATTCAAGCCAATTTGTCATCGCTAGGGCACATTTGACCATTCTCACAAAGATTAACTGATTTATTATTCTAACCAAACTGAGTGTCATGAAGTATTCAAACCATAAAGTTACTGCACCTCTTTAATACATAAGAAATGGTGGAGGGCGAGATATGAAGTGGCTAGGTTTGTATTAAAAGGTAAGCCAAAGAAGTTTTAATCAATGTAAATAAAGAACATAGTGACAAATGGTAAGCCGAAGAAATTTTAATCGATGTAAATAACGTACATAGATGAAAAAATTATAGAAGACATCCTTTGTGTTTTGGCTCATATATGATATATTACAACTTAAAACATGTCTTCCATTATTGGTTATTTGATGCTTGCATGCACTATAAGATTCCTAGAACTAGAGAATTGCAGAAACATGTTACATCGTGTTGGTTATTCAATCCTTATGTCTCCTGAATGTTGGCTGTTCAAGTCCCTGATTTCTTCTGAATGTTTTGTTATGAAGGTGCTGCGGAAAAGATTGAAGAGAAAAAGCTTTCTAACTCGACGGGAATTGATGGACACCGATTAAAGACTTGACAAAACTTTTGCAAGAGAATCTTCCCATTAACCATTTGAACTTCCACCTGAAGTGAAGCTCAAGTTATGTCATCATCAAAGAAAGTCTCCCTCAGCCTTCAGTGTCCACCCTTCACATTGCAGTTACTTGATTGGCAGGGAACTCTTAACTGATGGATCGAGAAAAATATCAATGAGTGTTACGCAATCATTAGAGGAAATAAACAAGTTTTATTTTTTGTTTTCATTATTGTTCAAGGAAAAAAGACGAGGGTAGATGGAGATGGCCAGATGGATTTCATGCAAATATATGAATGATGCTTGACGCATTTCATCTTGTCTACTAGATGTTTTCTCCAAATGGGAGAGTTGGAACCATCGAAAGCACTTATCATTTTCTTTTTGGTATTACCTGTCCACAAGATTGTTTCACATCAGTGAATAAAGATGTTACCATATTCAGCAGTGGGATTTGACATCCTTGTGCATTCTCTGATGCCAGAAGTTGCAGCAGTATCTTGCAAGTGTCATGTTAGTAGTTTTAATACTTCTACTATAAGATGAGATCTAGTTTTGGAACAGTGGTATCTTATGGAAAGCAAAAAAAATTTGTGAAACATTATTACATATCACTGACAATGGACAACCTTCCTACGTCTAAAAATGAATCCCCCATATTTGTAGATCATCGATCAGGAGGTCCTTGATCCCATCTCGAGTGTGTTTGACATCAGTGCAGAAAGAATATATAGTTTTGGTGAATAAGAAATATTACTCAAATAAGGCGGTGTGCAATCCTTACATACCAAAAAAAAAAACATGTATACAAACACAATAAATACATAACAACCACTCTTTGATAAAGAAAACTCCATGGATCTTCTTGTTGGCTTTACTGGTATATCAACATGAAATCTCAGTGGCATTGATGCAGGGAAGAGTTTATGGGGAAATATAGACCATATTGCACCACTCCCCCCAGGAAATGACATTGTTTCCCGTTGTGTATCACGTGATTCACCCAGTGTCGGGGCCGCACCTACTAAGGGACGATGAGGGCACCTAAACTCCATGGATCTTGTTGGCTTTACTGATATCTCTTCCTTAACTGTCTCATGCTATCACCCCCCTTTCATTCGCGCATATATCGTGTGCAGACCCTATTTTACATTTTCCTTTACTGTCATCCTCTTCGAGCTCTACACTAACTTGAGCATCGTAGTGTTGCTTCAAGTACAAATCACCAATTGTTCCACAACATTCAAATTTCCTTTAGTCTTTAGTTATATCTAAACCATCTGGTCTCCTTTTGTTGGTGCACCCTCCACCTTATTTTTTTGTTAAAAGCCTACGGCATACTTTAAACAATATGAGAAGCTGGAAGCCCTTTTGCTGCAGCACCTTTCCCCATCATGATTGATTGTTTACATTATCTAAGCTGAGGCAGAAGATGATGGAGATTCACCTAAGAACATTAATGAGACATTATCAAGAACAAGTAGTTCAAGTCTGACCTATTATAGTCACCAGGATAGCATATTTCACATAAAATTTTAGTTATAAAGTTCTGAGAGGCATCAAGTTGTTAACTTCTAAAATAAGTATTGTCATATATGCTTACCTAGAGGAGGCAGGGCCATTTGCAAGTCAAGCCAGTCCTTCTTCATGATTGGGTTTGTGGAATATATAATCCTCATGTCAGCCACCTCCATGCATTTGCACGCTAATGCAGCAAAAGCCATTTCTTCGTGTCTTTCATACTGCTGAGCAACAAACCTATGAATGTAAAAAACATACGACGTCAACAGGGAAAAATTAGAGGTAATGCAACCAATTTGTCAGAACTTGTTGGTCATTCAATGTGCATCTCACTTACATGAACTTGATTTGTTACTAAGATCACTAAATTCTAAGAATATGTGTTACCATTTACAAAGAATAATGTACTGAATATAATTATGAAGTACACTTGGTGCATGATTAAAAAACAAAATGTGTTGGGTGAATGCTGTGTCCGGTCCATATAGGTTAATAGAACCCCACACTAGGAAATATGACCTTTTACTGAGGTACAGGATGCATAAGACGAGTGTTCTCGTGAAAAAAAACAAACAGTAGAAATATCTTTCACAATTTATAGATGTACTCGAGAGCCTTGTAATCTCCAGATGTCTCACCATAAGACCTTATTTGAAAATCTATTATTACATTAGAGGTAGCTTTTTTTTTTCTACATTTGTTAACATAATTCTAGCATAGGACAACTTCAAGAACAACATCTCAGGGAATGGATGCCCCATTTGCCTAGCAACTGAAAGCTAATGGCCCCATCTACCAGTTCATAGCACTTGTATTTCACAAGTCTAAGATTTCTTTCTTGTTTTACATTGTTCATTTTTTTATCTATTACTTGAGCTCCTAGTAAGATATGTACCTTCTTCGTTAGTAATATATTTCTATTCTTCTACATATCAAGCAGTAGCCAAAAAAAGAAGAAACTAGAGGTCGAGACTTTTTGGTGGGTAACAATTCAACCTCTGAAAATTCCAAGATTATTCAAAGAAATCACAACTACATGAATAGGTTTTTCAGTTTTTACCATTCCAGGTTTTAATAGAGAAGTAACAAAGCATTTCATCAGGAGAAATTAAGATCTAAAAGCAGTTCATCCCAAGCCAAAAGTTTTTCATTTAGATAAAACTAGCTTAAGGTGATCCAAGATACACCAGCTTTACTTGTGCCTGATTGAAACTAAAGAAACATAATCCAAGAACGACAAGAACTGTAAGAGCCATCGTTCCTCAAATGTGCTCCTATTAAGGTGAAACTCTCCATCATTTGTGGAGAATCTAAGGTGCCAAACTCAGCAACTTCACCTGCTTCCTTTCACACACAAGTCCTTTTCATTCGTCCCCCACCCCCAGAGTCCCTACTCAAGCAAAGCTCTTCTTACAACTCATCTCACTCATGAACCCAACCCAAGCTTCAGATTATTAGTTTGCGAGCCTAACCACGCTGGAAAAAGAAAAAAAAATACTACCGAGATTATAGTTTTACCAGGTCTACCTCCTTTCCTTAACAGTTAACACACATGTATGTATGCGTGCGCACACACAGAGGCACATATAGGGATGGCAATGTCATCCCCGTCTTATCCTGCGCCTGGCAATATCCCTGCCAACCAAATTACTACCTTAGATAAAGAACCAGAACACACTCTCAAATAACAAATAATTCGTGAGATGAAATAAGTAGAGATTGTTGAACAAAATCTAGTGAAATCAATGAAAGAGTTGTGTGCCCTCCCTCATCCCCAATTTGGATTCCGACCTATTCTCCTATGCCTGCCTGCCTGAACCATGTTCAAAGCTCGGCTTAACCACCTCATTATGGGCAGGTGGACTGGGTCCTCACTAATTCAAGCCAATTTGTCATCGCTAGGGCACATTTGACCATTCTCACAAAGATTAACTGATTTATTATTCTAACCAAACTGAGTGTCATGAAGTATTCAAACCATAAAGTTACTGCACCTCTTTAATACATAAGAAATGGTGGAGGGCGAGATATGAAGTGGCTAGGTTTGTATTAAAAGGTAAGCCAAAGAAGTTTTAATCAATGTAAATAAAGAACATAGTGACAAATGGTAAGCCGAAGAAATTTTAATCGATGTAAATAACGTACATAGATGACAAAATTATAGAAGACATCCTTTGTGTTTTGGCTCATATATGATGTATTTCAACTTAAAACATGTCTTATATTATTGGTTATTTGATTGCTTGCACTCACTATAAGATTCGTAGAACCAGAGAATTGCAGAAAACATGTTACATCGTGTTGGTTATTCAATCCTTATGTCTCCTGAATGTTGGCTGTTCAAGTCCCCTGATTTCTTCTGAATGTTTTGTTATGAAGGTGCTGCGGAAAAGATTGAAGAGAAAAAGCTTTCTAACTCCACGGGATTTGATGGACACCGATTAAAGACTTGACAAAACTTTTGCAAGAGAATCTTCCCATTAACCATTTGAACTTCCACCTGAAGTGAAGCTCAAGTTATGTCATCATCAAAGAAAGTCTCCCTCAGCCTTCAGTGTCCACCCTTCACATTGCAGTTACTTGATTGGCAGGGAACTCTTAACTGATGGATCGAGAAAAATATCAATGAGTGTTACGCAATCATTAGAGGAAATAAACAAGTTTTATTTTTTGTTTTCATTATTGTTCAAGGAAAAAAAGACGAGGAAGATGGAGATGGCCAGATGGATTTCATGCAAATATATGAATGATGCTTGACGCATTTCATCTTGTCTACTAGATGTTTCTCCAAATGGAGAGTTGGAACCATCGAAAGCACATATCATTTTCTTTTTGGTATTACCTGTCTACAAGATTGTTCACATCAGAGCATAAAGATGTTATACCATGTTCAGATATTCAGCAATGGAATTTGACTTTCTTGTGCATTCTCTGATGCCAGAAGTTGCAGCAGTATCTTGTAAGTGTCATGTTAGTAGTTTTAATGCTTATAATATAAGATGAGATCTAGTTTTGGAACAGTGGACAACTTTCCTACGTCTAAAATTGAGTCCCCCATATTTGTAGATCATCGATCAGGAGGTCCCTGATCCCATCTCGAGTGTGTTTGACATCAGTGCAGGAAGAATATATAGTTTTGGTGAATAAGAAATTTTACTCAAATAAGGCGGTGTGCAATCCTTACATACCAAAGGCAGCCCTTGCACAATTAACCCAAAAAAAAAACATGTATACAAACATACATAACAACCACTCTTTGATAAAGAAAACTCCATGGATCTTCTTGTTGGCTTTACTGGTATATCAACATGAAATCTCAGTGGCATTGATGCAGGGAAGAGTTGATGGGGAAATATAGACCACATTTGCACCACTCCCCCCAGGAAATGACATTGTTTCCCGTTGTGTATCACGTGATTCACCCAGTGTCGGGCCCGAACCTACTAAGGGACGATGAGAGCACCTAAACTCCATGGATCTTGTTGGCTTTACTGATATCTCATCCTTTCCTGTCTCATGCTATCCACCCCCTTTCATTCGCGCATATATGGTGTGCAGACCCTATTTTACATTTTCCTTGACCGTCATCCTCTTCGAGCTCTACACTAACTTGAGCATCGTAGTGTTGCTTCAAGTACAAATCACCAATTGTTCCACTGCATTCAAATCTCCTTTAGTCTTTAGTTATATCTAAACCATCTGGTCTCCTTTTGTTGGTGCACCCTCCACCCTATTTTTTTGTTAAAAGCCTACGGCATACTTTAAACAATATAAGAAGCTGGAAGCCCTTTTGCTGCAGCACCTTTCCCCATCATGATTTGATTGTTTACATTATCTAAGCTGAGGCAGAAGATGATGGAGATTCACCTAAGAACATTAATGAGACATTATCAAGAACAAGTAGTTCAAGTCTGACCTATTATAGTCACCAGGATAGCATATTTCACATAAATTTTTTGTTATAAAGTTTCTGAGAGGCATCAAGTTGTTAACTTCTAAAATAAGTATTTGTCATATATGCTTACCTAGAGGAGGCAGGGCCATTTGCAAGTCAAGCCAGTCCTTCTTCATGATTGGGTTTGTGGAATATATAATCCTCATGTAAGCCACCTCCATGCATTTGTACGCTAATGCAGCAGAAGCCATTTCTTCGTGTCTTTCATACTGCTGAGCAACAAACCAATGAATGTAAAAAACATACGACGTCAACAGGGGAAAATTAGAGGTAATGCAACCAATTTGTCAGAACTTGTTGGTCATTCAATGTGCATCTCACTTTCATGAACTTGATTTGTTACTAAGATCACTAAATTCTAAGAATATGTGTTACCATTTATAAAGAATAATGTACTGAATACAATTATGAAGTACACTTGGTGCATGATTAAAAAGCAGAAATGTGTGTGCAGAATGCTGTGTTGGTCCATATAGGTTAATAGAACCCCACACTAGGAATATGACCTTTTTTTTTTACTGAGGTACAGCATGCATAAGACTAAGTGTTCTCGTGAAAAAAACAAACAGTAGAAATATGTTTCACAATTTATAGATGTACTCGAGAGCCTTATAATCTCAGATGTCTCACCATTAGAGGTAGCTATTTTTTTCTACATTTGTTAACATAATTCTAGCATAGGACAACTTCAAGAACAACATCTCAGGGTATGGATGCCCCATTTGCCTAGCAACTGAAAGCTAATGGCCCCATCTACCAGTGCATAGCATTTGTATTTCACAAGTCTAAGATTTCTTTCCTGTTTTACATTGTTCATTTTTTTATCTATTACTTGAACTATTTCTATTCTTCTACATATCAGGCAGTAGCCAAAAAAAGAAGAAACTAGAGGTCGAGACTTTTGGTGGGGTAACAATTCAACCTCTGAAAATTCCAAGATTATTCAAAGAAGTCACAACTACATGAATAGGTTTTTCAGTTTTTACCATTCCAGGTTTTAATAGAGAAGTAACAACACATTTCATAAGGAGAAATTAAGATCTAAAAGCAGCTCATCCGAAACCAAAAGGTTTTCATTTAGATAAAACTAGCTTAAGGTGATCCAAGATACACCAGCTTTACTTGTGCCTGATTGAAACTAAAGAAACATAATCCAAGAACGACAAGATCTGTAGAGCCATTGTTCCTCAAATGTGCTCCTATTAAGGTGAAACTCTCCATCATTTGTGGAGGCTCTAAGGTGCCAAACTCAGCAACTTCACCTGCTTCCTTTCACACACAAGTCCTTTTCTATTCGTCCCCCATCCCCCCAGTCCCTACAGCTCTCAAGCAAAGCTCTTCTTACAACTCATCTCACTCATGAACCCAAGCCAAGCTTCAGATTATAGTTTGCGAGCCTAACCACGCTGGAATAAAAAAAAAATAAAAAAAAACTTGGCTTAGCTGAAGCTCGTGGTTTGCGATTCACAGGCATGAAGAGACAGGAAACGAATACAGAAAATTAAATAAGTGTACAGAACACAACTCAGGACCATGGAATGCAACAGAAAGAAAGAACCCAAAACTCAGACACCTGGCATACAACGCGACACAACACAAAAAATAAGTAAATATAAAGTGTCTATACAGCTTCTCAAAACTTACTCGCACAGTTTTGCAGTTTCACCATGCTCACATGTTGCTGCATCGAGCGAGTCATCTCTATATGTTTAGAGTATCATAGTTGGAAGGTTCTGAAAGTGATGCCCCATACAGAAACTTCAAAGCAGCCTGGAAGTACAGACCTATAAATTCAAGTTCGGATATTGGGTTCTGCACAAAGAATATTGAGGGAACTGGGATTAATAGAGTACAATACCAGATTAAGCTTCAAAAGAAATGTTAAAAGGTCAAACAAGGTCATTATGAAAAACCTTAAGACGATCAGCTTTACGCTTAAGATTCTTTGCTTCTTTAACAGCACTATCAGCTGCTTGTACAGATGAATCCTTCCTAACTGCATTGGGGTCATCAAAGTTCCTGGACACATGCCCATTTGTCATCCCATTCTTAATGCAAGAAGCAACACCTTTCACATCTAAACCTTCAACTCATCCAGATTTGGACTGGATAGCATTGTAGAGAATCACCTGACCGCTTACTTGCAAAATCTTCCTTCCTAAGTGACTCTTCTCCTCTTTACTGGACTTAACTGGTCCCATAAGACTATAAAATTCAGCTCCTGTAACAATTATGGGTTTCTAAGCTACAAAGAAAGATAAAGTGAAAGTGCTAACCGCAGCCACAGGAATTGGATCTGTATTTGGATGCATGCCTATTGGTGTGGCATTTGCAAGTACTTCTCCTGCTCCGGAGTTAACTAGAATGAGCGAGACCCTTTGCTCTCTCTGTTTGGATAGAACTTTAACTAATCACCCCACTTCAAAATCATTCTACTATTGATTTTTACCGTATTTCCATAATCCATGTCAAAAACAACATTTTGGGCTCCTCTGCTTTTACCACCGTAAGCAAGTGCTCTTCCTCATTAACGCCTCCTCCTGCCGTAAATTTGCAGTTTTCATAACTATTAATAGCTGATGCAGCGAATTAATGAAAATTCAAAATCCTGATAAGATCCACAAATTTAACTTACCATTATTTTCTATATCAAGCAAATTCAATCCTACCTAATGATCACATATCAACTAGAGAAAGTATTATACCTCTTCATGCATCCTCGATAGCAGTGATAGCAGCTTCACAGTCTGTATTATTGATCGAATAAATAACGATAATCAAAATAATTGAAATATACGGAATAATTCAAAACAACAACGATAAAATAAAGGGAAACAACTAAGACATAAAAATATTCTTTTAATCAATCAACTAACTAACAATGGGTAACCTATGCTCTTTTTATAACTAACCTAACTTCGAAGGCAAACCCTAACCTAATTGGACAATTAATAAATAGATCCTATTACAATATAACTAAGAAATATTATTCCTAAAAGAAACCTAATTACATCAATCATAACCAACCATCTTTCCATCACTAGGCCTCTTCATAATTGTATTGACAGCTCCTATAGCCTGAGCAAGCGGATGTAATTAGGCTACTTACATGGAAATCCAACACTGCAATTGACAAAAACAAGGAGAACAAAGGGGAAATGTTTTTCAGAATGCCTGCTCGAGAATGAATTATACGTAAAACAATCTTAACTACTTATATAATACAGAGTCCAGTACACATTAAAGGAAAGAACTTAAAGAGAGCAATTACATACCTGAAACCTAAAAAATCTGAAGAATAGACCTCAAAGAACTCCTTGAGATCATCGAAGAACACTGGAACATAAATTCCATTAAAACTAGCATGTCTAAAGGTATGGTTATGGAGAAGAGGGCCTTAGCTGTGTCCAACTGGCTTTGAAACAAGGCTGAAAACTTTCGTTTCTTCATTTATATACTCAGGCTTATATGCTTGTCTAAGGTGGTCCAGAGAAGGCAAGCCAGGTACACGTCCCATTGTCCCATAAACCATAAAGCCTCCAAACTTTGGGATAGCATTTGGTTAATAAGACCCCGGTTTCCTGTAGAGTAGGCAATAGGGGCATTGATGATCTTATGATCAATGTGACAGGACTGCCCAAACGTGTAAATTAGTTTGATATAGGAACCCCATCATATGAAATTCGTTCTG
Source organism: Berberis thunbergii (assembly GCA_003290165.1). Classification (NCBI taxonomy): domain Eukaryota; kingdom Viridiplantae; phylum Streptophyta; class Magnoliopsida; order Ranunculales; family Berberidaceae; genus Berberis; species Berberis thunbergii. The sequence continues at coordinate 12,656 of QNQO01003742.1, read as the reverse complement.
TGCTTTTTTACTTTCATTAATAAGCGAACTAGGTTTATGCTCAATGGTTTCATAAGTCCAAGAATATTAAAAATGTTTTTATTTCCTATTTGTTTGGTCCTGTCTTTACTGATAATGAAAAAAAAGACCTTCAGGTCAACTGATGATACATAACTCATTATTTGAGAGTAAACCAAATATTCCTGCTAAACCTGTAATATCAGTTGCACAAGTGACAAGCTTAATGATTCCACTCTGGTGGATTGCATTTTGTCAACAAGATGGTTTGAAGTCCTCTACTGAAGGGGTCTTACCACTCACATTGTGTAATACAATTATTTTGCTTTTAGAAGCCCTTCTTAGGCTAGTTCTGGCCATGAAATCAGATGCAGCCTGATGTGATATAGAAAATGAAATCAAATTAAACTCGAGACTTAATCAAAGGTTTGCTGCACAATATGTCAAAATGCCACTGTGCTATGATGGTGCTTATGTTTGTCCGAATCCATTAAACAAAATGCTAAGACCATAGAGAAAGACATACACTGATTGATACAACCCAGATATTAGAAGGGAAGAGAATTACTTTGGTTGCAGTTATTCAGAAACAAATACTATCAGACAACACCAAGTTCTAGTGCTGAGAGATTTATTGCAGTATATCTATCTTATATATTTAAATGATCACTAACAGAAACCAACCTTGTGCTGATATTGCTTGTGACACAGTGGTGATGGAAGGTGATTTGCGAGACTGCCGTTGATGGAGTAGTTGTTGGTCAGAGCAACATAGCACCGCAGCTCAACCAAGTAGGTCTGAGGTTTAGAAAATCCACCTGCATTACCCAAATAAGATGAAAATGGAAAGAAAAATACATCACCAAATTCTAATAATCCTTGACTTTGGAAAAAACTTGCCTTATTCCTTACTGTTTCGTAACATTCTGCCTTCACCAGTTGCATCACCCAAATACTCCTATGAACACCTCCAATTTGTCCATTGCTATTTAGATTTCTTCACTTATAAACCGGCCCGCTGAAATCAAACTCAATGATAAAATACCCTACAAAAATGAAATAACTTTAAATTAAAAAAAAAAAAAAATTCTTGACAGAAAAACAATAGACAAAATAAAACCTTACACAGATGTTAACACACCACTGCTATTGCTCTTGCTTCATTTGTTCAACATATTTGGAGGTCACACAAAATATTTCACTTCGCTCCATTTTCAAGTTGATAGGCCTGCATAACTGACAAAGAAGGATCCGCCACACAGATACGATCATTAATATTGATTGGCTATACAAAATTGAGATTGCGCTAATATATACCAATTAACTTGGGAAATCAGATATTTGTGACTCACATAATGTGTTTTACTTTGTGATCACGAAGTGTCATTGCTCAAGTAACATTTAGATGGCTCCCACATATTCAGTACTCAAAACTGCCTTTATATATACCAACCCAGAGTTGTACATTTCCAGCTATTAGTTCATGCTTGAAGAATTGTTTTTCTCGTATATAATGAGATTGCGTGGTTGAATGTTTCTGTTGAGAGGAATACAAAAGCATTATTAGCATACTAGGTCTTATTCTTTGGATGATAAAATTTTTAAAAAAAAAAAAAAAAAAAAAAAAAAAAAACATAAATGTTTTGCACAACTTTGCAGTCATGATTGGACTGACCTGAGAAATCAGTGATAGGTTGCAGCAGCAGCAATCTCAACCGATCCTAACATATGGAATGTGGAGATCTTGTGCCAGTCCTCGCCTTTGTCCTCCTCGTATCGTGCTTTTAGATCAGGATGGGAATGGTAGATACGAAGTTTTTGAAGAGTGGTGAGGCGCATCAACCATTCTGGTAACACTCTCAGATTCTTGCATTCGCAAATCGAAAGATTTTTAAGCATGGGAAGGCGTTGTTCCTCCTCTGGCAAAGCTGTCAACTGAGGTAAGTCTTGCAGAATCAACTCCTCAAGAGAAATTAGGTACTGAAAATCATCCTTCCCCTCTTCCTCCTGAGTTGCCAACTCAAACAACTTTGGACAATTACTTATCATTAATTTTTGGAGGGATGTTAGATACCGGAGCCCTTCTGACACAGAGGTTAGATTCTCACAATCACCAATTATAAGAGTTTGAAGAGTGGTGAGGCGCTTTAAGCATTCTGGTAACACTCTCAGATTCTTGCATTTCCGAATCTCAAGAGCTTTAAGCATGGGAAGGCGTTGTATCCCCTCTGGCAAAGCTGTCAACTGAGGTAAGTCTTGCAGAACCAACTCCTCAAGAGAAATTAGGTACTGAAAAACATCCTTCCCCTCCCCCTCCTGAGTTGCCAACTTAAACAACCTTGGACAATCAATTATCTTTAATTGTTGGAGGGATGTTAGATGCCGGAGCCCTTCTGACACAGAGGTTAGATACCGGCAACCGCTAATCTTCAAACCTAAAAGCGAGGAGATGCATTTGGAGTTGTTTGTCCCTCCAATCACCGGAAGACACTCAATGTTATTGCAATCCTCAATGTGCAAAGATGTTAGTGCTGTGAGATGGCCGATTTCAGCAGGCAGACTTTTCAGATGTTCACACTCGCAAATCATTAAAGATTGCAGAGTCCCGTTCCTGTTGTGGAATGTTTGAGGAGGAAATTGCTCAGCACCGTACTTCCATATTTCCAGAGATTTTAGATTTGGAGGAGGGTGAGGGTGGAGGAGGCCTTCTAACACCTCTTTGCTTTTGTTGTTGGAGTAAGAGTCAGACCAAGATAGTTCCAACCTAGTGAGGTATTGTTTACTCCCCAAGTTGGCTGTTCTAGCCTCCTCTGCGTTTCTAACTTTCTTGAGCCCTTCTATCCTTAGCCCACCTCTCAGCTGGTTCAGTCTTTGCAATTCATTGACACCAACTCCTCCACAGTAAGGGTTCCCCACAACAAATGGGGCCTCACCTAATGTCCGAAGGCTGGTCAACTTCCCTATCCCAATTGGAATTTCAATCGAGCGATTAGTGCCAAGGACTGTAGGTTAGCCAGATCACAAACAGATTCAGGTATTGATTTTAAAGATGAACAATCCCGAAGGTCAAGGTGCCTCAGATTTACTAGTTTCCCTATGGCACGTGGCAGTGTTCTGAATTTAAAGTTATGCAAGTCCAACCTATGCAAGTTGGTCAACCTAAAAATGGATTTAGGTAGTGATGTAATATTAGTGCTGGAAAGATTCAGGCGCCTCAAGCTTTTCAAACTATGAAAGGACTCAGGTAATGATGCAATGGAGGTAAAAGAGAGATCGAGATACCTCAAAGTTTCCACCTTCACTATTGAGCTTGCCAAGGTTTTAAGTTTACTATTGTGATTTAACTTCAACATCTGTAAGTTTCTTAACTTGCAAATGGATTCAGGTAACAAACTAATACCATTACCCGAGAGGTCAAGGTATCTCAAAAGTTTCAAATCGAATATTGAAGGGGTAATTTTGTGATTCCCGTGTAACTAAAATCTAACACTCTAAGAGTATTTGAGAATTTGAAACTATCAGACTCGATGGAACCAAAAAAAAGGAGTGTACGCAAGGATGGATGAGGTGTAAGGAGACGATTAGCAAGGGTTGATGATTCGGTGATCACTGTCAAATGCCTAATGGTTTTAGGGACATGTTTTATGCTCTCACCAACCTCCACAGCTAAACACTCATCTAAGGCAACAGAAACTGCAAGGTCGTGCATAAGATCATGCATCTTACACGACACGGTATTTCATAGGCATCTTTCTTGGCATCTTGGAAGAAGGATCGCTGCAATAACTCGTCGAATGTATCATTTCCAATTTCCTCCACTTCCTTATTTTCTTGGGATTGAATATAACCATTTGCTATCCATAAATTTATCAGCTTTTCCCTCTCCATTCTATAATCTTTTGGATATATTGAGCAAATTGCAAAACATTGCTTCAAATATGAGGGCAGATGATCGTAGCTCAATCTCAAGGCAAGCAAAATGGAATCTTCTTCGCCTTCCTTCACATTCCAGATTTCATTGTCTTTGACATGATTCCAGTGGTCATCTTCAATTTTCAACCCTAATAAGCCTCCTAGAGTCTTTGCTACCAGAGGTAATCCCTTGCACTTTTCTGCAATAGCCTCGCCAATTGGGACCAAGTTCTGATGATGCTCCTCCTCATTACTATCACCAAATGCATAACTCTTCATCAATAACCAACAATCATTGTTGGATAAACCTTTCAGGTTGTATGGCTGAACAACACTTGTGACTGAGGCTACTTTTGGGGAGCGTGTGGTAAGGATGATTGAACTTCCTTGAGCTCCACCTTCTAAAAACATTCTCAGCTGGTTCCATTTATCTTTCTTTTCATTCCACACATCATCCAACACAAGTAAATATTTATTACCGTTTAGTATTTGACCAACCCTATTTTTTATGGCTTCCAAATTTTCGTCATGACATTTTTCTTTAGCTTCAATAATTGCTTTCAATACCCTCTTTACATCAAAGGGGTCAGATACACACACCCAGATCCTAGGTTCAAAAAACTTTTCTACCCTCTCATCATTATAGATAGATTGAGCAAGGGTAGTTTTCCCAATACCAGGCATACCAACTATGTTAAAGATGGTGACATTTTTTGGTCTACCCTCATTGTTTAGCAACAAATGAATGATGTTCTTTTTGTCCTCATCTCTCCCATAAACACAGGGTTCATTTATGCAAGAGGCAGTTTCTCTGTTTACATCAAACTGAGAATGCATTTCTGGGAAAGGACCAGAGTTCAACATAAAATGCAGCTTTTGTTTTCCTAACTCTTCAAATGTGTTAAGCATTTTCTTGATTTTCTTTGCCATTTTACGACGAAATAAAAAAGAAGAACCAGAAGTACTAACTTTATCAGCTTCAGTGAGCCATTCCACCAAGACATCATCAGTGTCATAAGCAGCATGCTTCAGCTTCATTAGCCAATTGACAATTGGCTTTTCCGTGATGTGTCTCCTTTCTGCATCTGCAAGAACATCTCGGATGGTTGATAGTGTATCTGCAAGCTTGCTCATCTCATCTTTGACACCATAAATCAAGCAGAACTCCTTTTGAATGAGGGAGTTGAGGTTCTCAAGGACTAACCCAACAATTGCATCTGCCATAGTATTTCTCTAGTTTCTGAACAATCAAGGAAACTGGCAAATATCGGAAGAAGAAAGAAGAAATTGAAGTGTTTAGTGTGGAAATATGATCTTGACAACCAATCTCTTTTATAGAAAACTCCCTCCAGACTTTGCAACGTCAGTCGCTTATCTTTACGTGATGCAAAAGTCTATTTTATTCCATTGGTCTAATTTATTAAGTTTATTTTGTGTGATGCAAAAGTCTATTTTATTCCATTAGTCTAATGAAATCATGGATCTTTGAAGGACTAAACGATGATTATAAATTGTGTATTTCCTCATCGTGCATTAAACTATCTATGTTAAATCAAACTAGAGTAATATTAAACTTCAGTAGGTTACGTGAGTGGTAGGTGAGGTGAGTGTGTCACATTGACAAAGTAAAACCGAAATTTCCACGCAATAGGAGCTAATGTACTTCATTATTGAACATTAGATGCTCTGCTCATCCCATTCAAACTTGTTTTCATTTATTTCCAGGCATAACTCAACACGGGGTTGCCGGCCAAGGTGTGTGATGATGACCTTATCAGTTTAGCTTTCATTTGTTATTGTAAATTACAGAGCTATGACAAGTATCTCCGATGAAAATACAAAACTAAAACACAAATTTTCTGCCCAGATCTTTGTAACTGTGAATTGTTATTGATCAGTTAATATCAGACTCTATCAGAGCTAGATCCCCCAAATTTTTCTACTTGAGCTTGTACAACACATAAAAAGATGATGAAACTAAGCATATTACCATTTTAATCTCTCTCTCTCTTTTTTTTTTTTTTTTTTACAATGAGTCTCCTGCTCCCGCACGTGCGAGGGAGCCTCCCTCACCATTTTCCTCGACAGTTAGAAAGATTGTTTCAAGATAAAAAGTGATTGATTAGTTTCTTATGTATTTCTTCATGTGGGGAAAATGTAGAAAACAAGTAACGTAATACAAAAAGTCTATCTATTTTTTTCATTGGTACATACTAAATTAAGGTCAGTGTATTGACTACAACATGAAAACTAAACTAAACTCTTGTTTTAACCTGGCAAATGGAAAACAATTAAAAATAGCCGCATGAAAAGCAAGTTGCCTTGTTGGTAAAGAAGCTGACCGAAATAAAATTGGTAGCTGATATTTGCAAGTTGCCTCTTAAATGACCCATCCAAACATTCCCCATGGTTGATATAAACTAGCTCAAAAATGTTAGGAAACTAAATTTTTGCAACCATGTTTTATAATCAGGATGACGTGGCGTGATCTCAAAAGAATGATGAAATCTCCAAAAAGTTTGTGTATCTCAATTTTATAAAAAACCTCCTCTGACGATGCTACATCATCATGATTGCAAAACTTGATTGCCTAGCCTTACTCAAACTAGTTACATGTTACAACTTACAGTCATCACTAAAACTTAGCCATAAGCAACAGATTATAAAATAATCACATTTATAGAAATCAAGAGATCAATCTCATAGCCTAATAGATTTAATATTCGACTATATAGGTCAATATATCATATAACCTGCAGACTAAGTTGACAAAGTTTGGCTCTGGGCCAGACTCGAGCTTGGTTATTCAAATAAAAAAGCCCCGCCAGCCTTCAACACTGACATAGTTGGCTGATCTGGGTTAAAATAACTCCTGTATCAAGAGTCCTGACAAAGAAGCATAACCAGTAGAAACAAATTCTAAAATTTTAAGAATCTAAACATCAAAATTACTAATAAAAGAGCTTATTCAAGAATCTAAGTTATCAATGACCCAAATTAGTGGAAGGGTAAAGGTGTGGGCTTCTCGGTAAAAGAATTTTCTGCTATGTTGATTGCCTCTCATTATGAGACTCATTTCAACCCTTTCATTTACTCTCATAAGAATCTCGTTTTGGTGGAAAAAAAAATTCCTCGGATAAATTTTTTTAGTTGGTCAGTGTTGCATGAGAGTATCTTGACTAAAGATAGGTTAAGGAAAAGACGAATCCACACAGAAAGTCTTTGTGTGCTTTGTAATGAGATTGGCGAGACACTTGATCATTTAATGCTTCACTGCAGATCATTTAATGAGATTGACAAGATCAAAACTCTCAGTAAAAAACAAACAACTAACAACAGTCAATTTTTTTTTTCTTTTTTACTATATTTAAAAAACAAAAAAAAAAGATTGAAAAGACTTGAAAAAAAAAGAGGAAGGCTGGACTGGATGTGTGTAAAATCCTATTTTATTCCATTAGTCTAATTTATTAAGTTTATTTTATGCGATGCAAAACTCTATTTTATTCCATTAGTCTAATGAAATCTTTGATTTGTGAAAGACAAATTAATGATTAGAAAAAATTTAGTTGTTCATCAGTTCACACGTTATCTAAGACTGCAAACCAAGATAAGAAAGTATTGTATGTAGAAATATTCATCAGTCTAATTTTATTTCATTAATTCCCATAAGATGCTTCATTTAGATATAAAAATTCATTTGATGCAAAAGTCTATTTTATTTCCTCATTATACATTAAACTATTTCTATTAAATCAAACTAGAGTATATTAAATTTCAGTAGGTGAGGTGAGTATATCAGATTGAAAAAGTAAACCCGAAATTTCCATGAAGTATAGAGTCTAATATACTTCATAATTGCACATTTGATGATGCTCTACTCATCGCATTCAAACTTGTTTTCATGTTATTTCCAAGAATAAGCCAACATGAAGTTGCAGGCCAAGGTGTGTGATGGTGACCTTATCAACTAGGTGATTTTTGAACAATTCATTTGTTATTGAAATTACAGAGTTATGATAAGTATATCCGATGAGAAATACAAAACCTAAAGACAAATTTTCTGCCTAGATTATGTGACTGAAATCTTTCGCTATTGATCAGTTAATATCAGACTCTTCGAGAACCAGATCCCCAAAATTATCTACTTGAGTTAGTATAACATATAAAAAGTTGATGGCACCAAGCATATTACCATTTTAATCAACAAGGAAGTTTATATTACTCTAGATTTCATACACAGATCGTATCAGTACCATCTTAAAGGCTGAACATTAACGCAAAAGGCCTGCAGGGAGACTACTCCACTTGTATCCACTCGAGTTGGCATTAGAACAAGTATATAAAAGCGAAATATGCATTAGATGATTTATATTTTCCTAGAAAATGATACAGAAGGACATCAGCGAGCCAGGCACTCTTCTTGAGAATATAGTTGACAAATTACAGGAAACAAATGTTTCTTGACCTGAAGCATATGCAAATATGTGAAACGAAACAGAACTTGATGATGGTTGAATCTTATGTTGTCATTAAGTTCTCATTCTGAGTCCGTGAATACAAAACATTGTCCACTGGGGCATTGGTTGATATCATGTTGTTAATGACTTTTTTTTTTGGTTCAAACACGAAGATGTTTATTAAAGAAAGAAATGAAACAAAATACAAAGAAATCATTCTTGTATAAAAGAATGCCAAAACACCATGAAGGTGTCAAAAAAGGGATTTGTTAATGACTCATTTCAAGATAAAAGTGGTTGATTAGTTTCTTATGTATTTCTTCATGTGGGGAAAATGTAGAGAACAAGTTACGTAATGCAAAAAGTCTATCTATTTTTTTTTCATTGGTACATACTAAATTCAAGTCAGTGTATTGACCAAGTAAACCTAAACTTTGTGTCTTGGAACATTGATTAACAAAAATGGACACAAGATGATCTAAGAGATATTTAGAGACAAGAATATGGAGATTAAATAAAAATGAGTCATTCTATAAGTGCCTGGTCTTTTGTGCATGGACGGTGTCATGCACGTGTTTTGTGTTTTTTGAGCCCGTCATCTCATCCCTCATCCCATCTCATCCATCATCTCATCATCCCATTCATCATCTCATTATTCCATCATTCCATCACATCATCTCATCATCCCTAATGTTGTTTGCGTTTTTTAGCCCTTCTCATTTTTGACACCGTAAATCAAACTAGAACTCTTTTGAATGAGGGAGTTGAGGTTCTCAAGGAACAATTGTATCTGCCATAGTATTTCTCTAGTTTCTGAACGATCAAGGAAAGAAAGAAGAAATTGAAGTGTTTAGTGTGGAAATATGATCTTGACAAGCAATCTCTTTTATATATCGAAAGCTCTTTCCAGACTTCGCAACGTCAGTCACTTATCTTTATGTGATGCAAAACTCTATTTTATTCCATAGTCTAATTTATTAAGTGAATTTTATGTGATGCAAAATTCTATTTTATTCCATTATTCTAAGGAAGTCATGGATCTCTTAAAGACTACGTGATGATTACAGAAATTTTTAGTTGTTCATCAGTTCACATGTTCTCTGAGACCGCAAACCAATGTAACAAAGTATTGTTAATTTGTAGAAATATTCATCAGTCTATAATTTTATTTCATAAGATGCTTCAATTAGATATAAAAAATCCTTTGATGCAAAAGTCTATTTTATTTCCTCATCATACCTTAAACTATCTATGTTAATCAAACTAGAGTAATATTAAATTTCAGTAGGTTGGGTGAGGAGTCCGTGAGGCGAGTGTATCAGATTGACAAAGTAAAACCGAAATTTCCAGGCAATAGAGTCTAATATACTTCATTAATGCACATTTAATTAATCCGCTACTCGTCCCGTTAAACTTGTTTTCATTTTATTTTTAGGAATAAGTCAACACGGGGTTACCAGCCAAGGTGTGTGATGATGACCTTATTATCAGTTAGCTTTCATTTGTTATTGTAAATTACAGAGCTATGATAAGTATATCCGACGAAAATACAAAACTAAAACACAAACTTTCGGCCTAGATCTTGTAATTGTGAAATCTTTTGGCCTAGATTTGCCAAAACCAGATCCCCCAAAATTTCTACTTGAGCAAGTACAACATATAAAAAGATGATGAAACCAAGCATATTACTCAACATTTTATTACTCAACATTTGCTACTCTCCGTATTCAGTACCATCTTAAAGTCTGAATATTGACGCAAAAGGCCTGCAGGCAGGGAGACTACTCCACTTGTATCCACTCCAGTTGGCATAAGAACAAGCATATAGAAGGGAAATATGCATTAGATGATTTTATACTTTCCAAGAAAATGATACAGAAAGCGAGCCAGCCACTCTTCTTGAGAATGTAATTGACAAATTACAGGGAACAAATGTTTCTTGACCTGAACCATATGCAAATATGTGGAACGAAACAGAACTTGATGATGACAAATATTCTTCTTTTTTAAATTCTTCAAAGCTCATAGGTGTTGGTTGCATATGGTTTGGCCCACCATGACGTACTACATGACGCAGATGAAGAAAGAGAAACAAGTGAAGGTGGTGAGTAGGGGGCGAGGGAGCGAGGGCTGCAACTCCCTTCGTCCATCCTTCTCGAGATGCACATCAACTCGCTCCCTAGCAAGGTTGATAGCAAGTGTTATTTTTGTCATTATTGTTTTGAGGAAAAAAGATGAGGGAAGATGGAGATGGCCAGATGGATTTTCATGCAAATATATGATGATGCTGAACGCATTTTCATCTCGTCTACTAATAAGGCGGTGTGCAATCCTTACATACCCAACCCAAGACAGCCCTTTCACAATTAAACCAAAAGAAAAAAAGAAAAAAATTTGTATACAAACACATAAATAAATAACAACTACTCTTTGCTAAAGAAAACTCCATGGATCTTCTTGTTGGCTTTACTGGTATATCAACATTAAAACTAAGTGGCATTGATGGCAGGCAAGAGTTGAAGGGGCGATATAGACCATATTTGCACCACTCCCCCCAAGAAATGACATTGTTTCCGTTGTGTATCACATTATTCATCTACCTTCAGGGCAGGACCTACTAATAAGAGATGATGGGGGCACCTTAAACTCCATGGATCTTGTTGGCTTTACTGGTGTCTATTCCTTTCCCGTCTCATGCTATCCACCCCCTTTCATTCACGCATATATGGAGTGCAGACCCTATTTTACATGTTCCTTGACCGTCATCCTCTTCGAGCTCTACACTAACTTGAGCATCGTAGTGTTGCTTCAAGTACAAATCACCAATTGTTCTATTGCATCCAAATCTCCTTTAGTCTTTAGTTCAATCTAAACCATCTGGTCTCCTTTTATAGGTGCACCCTCCACCTTCCTTTTTCTTTCTTTTTTGTTAAAAGCCTACGGCATACTTAAACAATATCAGAAGCTGGAAACCCTTTTGCTGCAGCACCTTTGCCCATCATGATTTGGTTGTTTGCATTATCTACATCTGAGGCAGAAGATGATGGAGATTCACCTAAGAACATTAATGAGACATTATCACGAACAAGTAGTTCAAGTCTGACCTATTATAGTCACCAGGATAATAGCATATTTCACATAAATTTTTAGTTATAAAGTTTCTCAGAGCCATCATTTTGTTAATTTCTAAAATAAGTATTTGTCATAGATGCTTACCTAGAGGAGGCAGGGCCATTTGCAAGTCAAGCCAATCCTTCATGATTGGGTTTGTGGAATAGATAATCCTCATGTAAGCCACCTCCATGCATTGTACGCTAATGCAGCAGAAGCCATTTCTTTTTGTCTTTCATACTGCTGAGCAACAAACCTATAAATGTAAAAAACATACGACGTCAACAGGGAACAATTAGAGGTAATGCGACCAATTTTTCAGAACTTGTTGATCATTCAATGTGCATCTTCTTTCATGAACTTGATTTGTGTGCAGAATGCTGTGTCGGTCCATATAGGTTAATAGAACCCCACACTAGGAAATATGACCTTTTTTTACTGAGGTACAGCATGCATAAGACGAGTGTTCTCGTGAAAAAAAAAACAGTAGAAAATATGTTTCACAATTTAAAGATGTACTCGAGAGCCTTGTAATCTCCAGATGTCTCACCATAAGACCTTATTTGGAAATCTATTATTAACATCGAGGAAGGTAGCTTTCTTTTCTACATTTGTTAACACAATTCTAGCACAGGACAACTTCAAGAACAACATCTCAGGAATGGATGCCCCATTTGCCTAGCAACTGAAAGCTAATGGGCCCCCATCTACCAGTTCATAGCCACTTGTATTTCACATTTCCTGTTTTACATTGGTTCGATTTTTATCTATACTTGAAGCTCCTAGGTAAGATATGTACCTTCTTCGTTAGAAATATTATTTCTATACTGCTACATATCAAGGCCAGCTAGCCAAAAAAAGGAAGGAAACTAGAGGTCATCTCTATAAGTCTTACGCAACACAAAAAATTAATAAATATAAAGTGTCTAATACAGCTTTCTCAAAACTACTTCGCACAGTTTCTGCAGTTTTCACCCATACTTAGCCTGCATCGAGTGAGTTCATCTCTATAATGTTATACGAGTTATCATAGGTTGGAAGGTTCTGAAAAGTGATGCCCCATAAAGAAATTTCAAGCCAGCCTGGAAGTACAGGACCTTAATTCAAGTCGGATATTGCGTTCCTGCCACAAAAAATATTGAGGGAACATGCAATTTAATACAGTACAATACCAGATTA
>QNQO01003741.1:0-47769 GCA_003290165.1 Berberis thunbergii | reverse complement strand
TTTTTTAAAAGAGTGATATCTCTACAAAATATCAATATATTATGAAATTTTTAGGTGGATGATATAGGCGCGTTAAATAGGCATTTGCAACTTTCTTTGTAAAAAATCTTTGTCCCCCGAAATTTGTTCTTACTTTTAAATCACAAATAATTTTATTGTTATGATTCTCGTTTGCGTATATGGCTTAACAATTGTTGATTACAGTGAGAACTTCAATCCAATCTTTTTCTTATTGGATAAGATGGACCCATATTTGGATGAAACAAAAGTAAAAATTTTAAAATCAGATGAACATACCCTGCAATCAATATGTTGAGCATGACAGTAGCTCCAACTGCAATACCTGCTAGTTCTCCCACCTACATGGATAGACATGCAACACAACAACATTCAACCAAAAGTGGTGGATGCCTACCATCTCATGGATCCCATACCAAACAATGAACCCCATTAGAGGTTGAGATTATTGGATTTCAAGTGGCAATGAAGTGTTAAAAGTGTTTTCATATAATAAAAGGTCACACTTACAGCTCTTGTATCAGTAGCCACTGCAGTAACAACAAACATGAGATTGAAACTGATGACGAGCTCCAAAGCAAAGGCTTGACCATAACCACCAGCAGGAACAGTAACTCCACCACCCATGAAGGGGTGGAATATCACCTTGAGTGCAAAAGCTGCACATATGGAGGCCATCACTTGTGCTCCAATGTACATGGGAACCTGCAGCCAAGTCGACACCACCACTTAATATCCATCATTCTACAAACTTCTAGGATAGAAGAGTTATGATGTTATTGATTACATGTTTCCATGGAAAGTGTCTCATGGTTGCAAAAGCAATAGTAACAGCTGGGTTGAGATGGGCTCCTGATATATGTCCTGTGGACAGTATCACAACCATGACAGCGAGTCCTGTTGAGGCAGCCAAGCCTAGAAGAGTTTCTGAACCTTGTGTTTTCTGGTTCACAATGCCAGTGGCTGTCCCTGCAAAGATTAGCATAAAGGTGCCTATGAACTCTGCTCCCACCTGCTCAATTTCACCCAACGCACACATTTATTAGTGTTTATTTTCATGTATAGCTCATATAGTAAAATATGCTAGTGGGCATTAATATGTTGTGAAGATCACAAATCCCATGCAATTATGTTAAGGTGGTGCTTATTGTTCCGTCTCACTAGACTAAGAAGTGGACTACCCAGACAGTGTGTGTTTTAGGTTCTAATTCACAACTTCTGTTCTTAACTCAGTAAGCAAGTTTAAGAAGTTTCATCTCCAGTTAAAACTAGACTTATGATTTCTTATTGAAAAATGACACTACCCTAAGGGGTAGAATGTTTTGTTTTCACCTTTCTAACAAGGGACACCGAAGGTGGGGCGAAAGATGAGCAGGTGGTTGTAGCGGCACCACCACCCAAAGTGCCTTCTTCAATAGACCATGCATCAACACTAAAACACCTACAACTATCAAGAAGGGACTTCCTACTATTTTTAGTTCTCTCACCCTTCAACCCAGCAAAGAGTGGACCTCCAAGGGTGCTTGGGGTGGCAGGTGTAGAAGGAACTGAACCAGCATCCTGATCAAAGTTCTCCATTAATGCTAACAAGAGAGAGCTTAAATGAATCCTAATTAAACTTTCTCTTGTTTGTGTTAGTATTGCAAAGAGTGTATGAGATGAGGGTGGTTTATATAGTACTGTGGGGTGTTGACTTGAGAATCTCACAACAGGCAAAAAGTAGAGAAATGGGGACTTAGTGGTTAGAATTGAAATGGGTGGGGAAGGGGTGGTGTTGTGATGTTAGGACTAAGAGAAGTGGATGGTGGGGTACTCAATGCTATTGCTGTTGAAGTGATACTGTTTTATTTGTGAGCTTTGAAAGGAGTCTACTTTTGGGATATGAATCATGCATCCTACCCTGCCCATTATATATGTTTATAGTTTGGTGCCTCTGCCTCTTTTCTCCTCCAATTATAATAATAGAGTGCTACACATCTCTCACGACTACTACATTTGTGAAGAGAAGACCTCTTGGTCATGAACCACATTGTAGGGTACATTCTAAGGAAATATACCAACTGAGGGAGTTGATTTACCTCTTTTTTTATTAAAAAAAAAAATTGGGCCATTGAACTTTTTTTTTACTTATTATTAATTCACACCCTAAGGCTACATGATTGGTTCTATGGGGCTAATCAAACCAAGCATGAAGGCTACAATATTGTTGCTACTTAATATCCTCGTCATTTTCATCTCGCATGGAGATTTGCTTTCGCTCCGGTCAATCGCCTCCACCTCGCATGAAGATTTTCTTTCGCTTCGCGACGGTCCAATTCATCTAAATACTCGAAAGAATGCTCGAACCCGCGACCTATCAAAATCCGACCAACTGAGCTATAATTGGTAGACGATTGATTTACCTATTCAAATAGATTTTAATAAGGATATTTGTATTAATATAAGTTTTTTGTTGACTATCATTAGGACAGTCATTTCATATTAAACATGATGGTTGCATTGAATCAACAATTGAAAAATCAGGGCCCCGGTAAAACAAGCCATAATCTAAACATTAATTTGGGGTATTAGCCCACAAACTTTCCCGTCTCGTCTTCTTTTGCTTTGGTTGTTTTTTTTGCTTATGTTATCTGCCTTCCTTGAGAAGGGTTTTTCTTTCTGTTTCGTAAGCCTTTGGGCTTGTCTGTAATTTTTTTAGTGTATTGTACCCCTACTTCCTTCCTTTAAAAAAAAGAAAAATAAAAAAAACACACAAGAAATGGAGTTTCGCTGTTAAATTAATTTTATTATGAAATTCAGGTGTTATAAGAGTAAAAATCAATTCAACATTTTCTTAAGAAAACATGATTAGTGGAGTGGGTGATTATATCATGGTACCTTAATGTACTTCCAATTGAAGTTAGAGAAACAATAATTAACAAAGAAGAAGCAAATCCACAAGGAAAAGATGTTGGATAGGAGCACAATTTGATGGAACCTGGATGTCGAAGTCTTTGAAGGGGATGGAACACTTTAAAGATGGCATAGATTCTGGTTTGTTATGTGTGAACTTGGTTAGATCTCCTTCTCCACTTTCCACCTTTTTTATGGTCCAGTTATCAAAAGAAAGTAATTTTGGGGTTGAAACCACCACCACCTCTCTTTGAGGTCTATGTAGATTATTATAGGTTATAGCTAGGTATAAATTTTACTTTAATCACATGATGTAAAGTGTTTTCAATATGCCTCCCCCTATTAGTAAGGCAAATTAAGTATATTGCCCTTGTTTTGGAAAATATAAGGTTTGTACAAGAAGAATTTGCATTAAAAATATATATATATATATATAGAAATTATGTAAAGTGAAATTTAACTAGTAATTATACTGGTGCGCGAATTGTTAATAAGATGTAATCATGTTCTTAGCAAAAGAATTGATTCTCTTATTTGGTATACAACTAGAAGGATGTGCAGTAAATGGGTCGATGCTACCTGCTGCTAGAAGAATTTTTCTTATTAACTGTTCATCCCTCTAGTAGTTACAACTGGGTGGTGTTTTAAAGGACATTGCTCAAAAAATCATATTTTTTTTTAACATAAGAACGAAATATCAAATTTATCATTCATTTTGACATCCTAATTTATCTTTTAATTCAGGGTGGTGCTTTAAAATTAGTCAAATTAATCTAAATCTAAAACCCATTGATCTTACAAGTTTTCATCATGTAAGACAAGTAGTTGGTCTAAAGTATAGTGTTAATGGGTTGTTGCGTCTCCAAATTCTTCCAACTGTTCTTCATGTAGGCCCCAAATCCCCACGCTTGCAAGAAAAACAGTTAAATACTTTAAATTATAGAAATTACAGCATCTTCCACTTCATTTTTGTGTTCAAATTGGTTTGGGGGGTTTCATTTTCTAAGCCATGAAACTCGTCCTCCCTAATTTGTGGTTATTTGACCATGGTTATAAGATCTCTTCATAGTCGTGTCTCTAACGATGCAGATGTTTGAAAGATTGTAAAAAAATATGTAAAGTTTGTTAAAAATGTGGTTTACTTTAATGCTCAACTGATGTGATGAATGAATCTCAAAGATGATTTTGATTAGGGGTGGGCACGGGACGGGTTGGACCCTGTCCCATCCCGTTTGTTCGAGACATGATGAGCATGTAAATTTTGGATTGAAATTTTTTTAATATGCAAGATTGAAAATTTTGGATTTACCAAATACACAACTCTAAGAACAACTATATAACTTTAAGTCATTGATTATTATTTTCCCATTTCATTAGCTTTTACTTCCATTTTTTTAGAACCACTATTGAAGATAGCCATTTTTTTGTACATTGCTAATGAAAATCAATGAGTTTGTCATTTAAAAACTACGAGAAACACACATTGTTGTTGCCAAGAGTTAGGAAGAGGAAAAAAAATTAGAGTTTGAGTTAGATTCATTATCTAGGTGAGTCGCATGAAAACTTGTGAGAATAAAATAGTCATGTTTGTTGCAGTTAAACTAGGATTGTGTAACTAGTCCAAACGAGGACAAATATCTTCTTTGTTATGGAGTAAGATTTAGATTTCTTATTGACATAGGTTTCCTATCTCATTTCAAATTGGGATACTATGTAATTGCTACCTCTATATATAGAGGCTCATATCAATGAATAATATAGCTCTTTGTTTTCCTCCCTGCTCTTGTTTATTCGCTTTCTTTACGTTACTTTCAACACATTATCAACACGAGCCCTAACCCTACCCTAGCAGCTATTAAGAAAAAACCATCCGCCGCGAACGCTATCGTGAGCATCTTCCCCCTCGACTCTTGTTTTGCCTCCTGCTCGACCAGGTTAAACTGCCAACAAAGAAATCAATGAATTGAGGTGAGGGATTTTGAAAAATATATGAATGGGTTCGTCAGGTCAATCAATGATCGCCCTATCATTAAACTTCAAACGTATACTTTAGCCTGTCATTTAGCATTGTTTGTGCGTTCTACATGCGAGTGAGATGCATGATTTTTTGTGTTTGTTCATCTCTATGTTTCTTTGAAATCATATGTATGCTTGGTAAAGGAAATATATGAGGATGTAAAAACCACATTGTTGGTATTTCTAGGAGCCCGCATTTGAACTCTATCCCTACAAACACTAGTTGAAACATTTTGTACAACTTTTTTCACACTGTTATCTTTGGCAGTGAGCCATAAAGGTAACGACAGACACCAACCCTTGTTACTCATGTCCTTACAAGAGGCATATCCAAATCTTTGCTTCCCCAGTCTCTTAGTCTAGTCGATCTAGCTCTCAAGCAGAAGCCAAACAATATGGTATTTGCTACACTGAGTATATTCTGGATCAGTTATTATTGAATTCCTACTTTAGGTTTGAATCAGTCTGACATGAAATCTACTTATGCTTATATAGTGTAAATTGTTTTGCTTGTGATTGTGGGGATAGTGAATGTAAAATCATACTGATTGTTTTGTTTTACACTTGTATGGAGTATAACGTTATACACTGGATTTAAAACTTATGAATGACAATTTGTTCCATAGAACAAAGTTCCTTTCACATCCCAACAGAAATTCATAGTTCTTAGTCCCAAGTTTCAGTATAATGTAGAGTAAGGTAAGTTTTTAACTTACTGTCAGGCATCAATTATCCGTTACTTGGAACTCTTGACAGGCGATCTCTTTACCGCACGATTTGCGGATTGTCATTTTGAAGAGACAGTATTCCCATCGTTAGGGGGAGATAAGAACGTTAGCATTCAACATGAACGACAAGAATTGTTGTGGTCTGTCCCCACTTTGTCTCATCTTGATCCTCGAATCGCACAGTCAGAGAGTGAGGTGCGGGGAATTCTCGATTTTCAGAGCGTAGTAAATGAGTTGCCAGACACTTTCACTGATATCGCTAAAGTGACGAGATCACATATACCTGCTACAAACGTGTCTGCAAAGATTGACGTCTCCACCAAGGGACATAGCGCCCCCCCGGGAGACGCCGGGCACGGTGCCGCCGCCCGTGACGAAAATGGTGTGCATGGTACCCTGATGGCTAACCAATCATCTGATTCTGAGAGAAAGCGTATTAGACCACTGGGTTCAATGGACTCTCATCCTAGGAAGATGACGCATACAACACAAACCAATCCATTTGACATCGCTATCTCGATCGAACCATTCCATGAGAATATCCCAGACTATGGATATGTCCGAGAGGAGTCATCGTTGGGGACGCCTCAACGTCGATACCTACTCTCTAGAATAGAGAATCTTGGTCAATTATGCATGCACAGATGGGACATGGAATCGAAACGAAATCATCATCAATGATGTATTTGCATACTCGGTTGCGCGCAAAATCATAGCTAACGTTGAAGAGTGTCAACGTAGAGCTGATTGGTCAAAATGGAAATATGCAATCCAGGCTGAATTGAATTCCCTAACGAAACGAAAGATGTTTGGGCCGGTACTGCCAACCTCTCCAGGTGTAAAATCCGTCGGATTTAAATGGGTATTCGTTAGGAAGCGTAATGAGAAAAACGAGATTGTGAGATATAAGGTTCGTCTCGTGGCACAAGGTTTTTCTCAATGCACTGGGATCGATTACGAGGAGATGTATTCTCCCGTACTGGACGAAATAACGTCCACTATCTTGTCAGTTGATAGTTTCGAAAAAACGGGAATATGCAGCTTTATGGATGTGATTACGGCATATCTCTACGGGGGATCTAGATACAGAGATACACATTAAAGTCTTGGATAGACTTCGTTTGCTCGAATAAAATAGCTCTAAATCCACGGAACACGTTTTCTATCAGATTGAAACGTTCACTTTACGGATTGAAACAATCCGGACGGATGTGGTATATACAAAATAAGTGAATACTTGATCAGAAGGGGATACATAAACAACGAGTTATGCCCATGCATGTTCATTAAAAGAACAAGTTTCGTGTGTTGATGTTGTTGCGGTTTAGTCGATGACATTAATTTGGTTGGAACTCTAGAGGAGTTAAAAGGAAACCGCTGAGCACCTTGAAATTTGAATTTGAGATGAATGATCTTGTGAAAACCCGGTTTTTGCCTTGGATTGGAGATCGAGCACCGTACCGATGGGATTATGATTCACCAATCGGGCTATATCAGAAAATTGTTAAGGCGCGTTAATGAGGATAAGCTAAGCCTTGTAGCACTCCCATGATTGTCCGGAGTCTAGATCCGAAGAAAGATCCATTCCGACCCAAGGAGGAGGACGAGGCATTACTAGAGGCAGAGGTTCCTTACCTAAGTGCAATAGACGCATTATTATACTTAGCGCAATGTACGAGACCAGACATCTCATTCGCTGTGAATTTGTTGGCTTGATTTAGTTTTGCACCGACACGCCGCCATTGGACAAACATTAAAGACATATTTCGATACCTAAGAGGTATGATTGATATGAACTTGTATTATCCCTATAGAAAGAGATCAAAATCGGACATTGTTTTTTATGAAATGGGAAAGTTCCCAAAAATCGATGGTAAGGCCACATCTCCCATTGCCGATCGGCCACTGGCAGCAGCAGGTCAAGCCATCGCCAACGCCGGCAAACATGCTGCTGCTCGCTTTGGTCAGACTCCAAGTGATGTCTTGACAGGTTTTGCTGATGTCGGGTATCTCTCTGACCCGCAAAAAGGACGTTTCCAAACGGGTTATGTCTTTACCATAGGAACACAACAATATCTTGGAGGTGACAAAGCAGACTCATGTTGCTACTTCGTTGAATCCATGCAAGATTATTGTTCTTCACGAAACAGTTCGTGAATGTGTTATGGTTGAGATCCATAATTAGGCATATTCGAATTACTTGTGTTTGAAGTCAACCACAGATGAACTACGAGCATTTACGAGGATAATGCTGCTTGCATTTGAACAATGAAGCTAAGTTACATCAAAGGCGACAATACTAAGCATATATTGCCGAAGTTCTTCTATAATCAGCAGGCCAACCAAATGCTCCTGAAGATTGAAGTAAAAGAGGTTAGATCTTATGACAATGTGGCAGATCTTTTCACGAAAGCTTTACCGAAGCAACTTTCGAGAAACATGTACGTAGTATCGGACTACGTAAATTTCTGATCTCCCTTGATTGTTGGTGTCAAGGGGAGATTTGATGTGCGACGAAGATTTTCTCGAAACGTTTACTTCATTTCAAGGAAATGACGCGTTGTACTATTTTTCCTTCGACCAAGGTTATTTTTTTCCACTGGGTTTTTGTTACTTGGCAAGTTTAACGAGACAACATGGCATGGCGTCATCGATGTAACGTAATGTTGCGTTTGGACGTCACAAGGGGGAGTATTGCAGTTAAACTAGAATTTTGTAACTAGTCCAAACGATGAAGGATATCTTCTTTATTATGAAGTAGGATTTAGATTATTTATTGGCATAGGTTTCCTATCTCGTTTCAAATTGGGATACTATGTAATTGCTACCTCTATATATAGAGACTCATATCAATGAATAATATAGCTCTCTGTTTTCCACCCTACTCTTGTTTTTTTTCTTTACGTTACTTTCAACAATGTCAATAAATAAAACAACAAATACAAGTTATGTCAACGAATAATTTCATAGTTTCATATTAAATATTAAAAAAAATTGATTAGGACGAGACAAGATTGAAAATCTTTATCCGATCGCATCTCACTCTAGATCGGGACGGGGACGGGATCAGGATGACATTGAATCAATCCCAATAAGACCAAAAAATCGGACGGGATGGGATGCCACCCATAATTTTGGTTGACATAATCTCTTCTAAGTAAGACTAAACACACCAAATTCTTCAACACATTGAACAGATGAAAATGAGAACAAAAAAAAAAAGAAGAAGTGTTAGAGAGCACTACCTGACGCTCTCCTGACACACATAGGCTTGGCTCTCTAGACTGACTCTATTTAGTTTTGATTGATTTTCTGAAATTGTTGTCTGTGTTTTCCTTTTATAACTCGAAGTTGGGGCCATCCAATTCAATCTTAAAAAAAATTATAATTAAAATGGACAAAGTAGAAACCAAACAGATTGATTGATTCAAAATTTTCATCATATACATGATTTATATTACAAAAGCCAACAACCAATCTAATGGCTTCACTTCAAGTAAGCCCACAAAAAGCACACAAACACTTAGGAGGTTTTATTTATTTATTTTTTAAACACCAAGCACTCAGTGGTCAGCATTAGTGTTAAGAACCTTCTCCTGCGTATTTATTAAATCATTTTGAATTTATAACTTATTAAGAACTTCTGATTTTGATTAAAAGTAAAAATAAATACCCCAATCAAAATACACCGCTTCTTATTTAGAACCAAAGTTTTGGATCTGAATAAAAACAAAAACAAACGCCTCCTTCACTAGAAAAAAAACACATTGAAGACTGTCCATTCCCATTTTGCTTGACTAATTTTGCCAAGGACTCTCCCTGATTACAAACAAACCCAACACTAAGAAACTTCTCCTCCTGCTTCCACCATTCAAGCAGCTGAAGGTGCTGTGATGTAGTGCACAACACCGGCTTGTGATATGCTGGAATGGTTTCATTCTCGCCACAGAGGAGGTGGTGGTTGGTATTCTCTCCAACTCCGCATCTGTTGCGCCTTATTGCGGAAGCGGGTAGACACCAACAATTGCACACAAGTACCACAAGGATCCAATCAATTAAATAGAGCAACTAGCAATGAAAGAAATTAGAGAAAATTAAGAACATACCACAAGAGACACAAGGTTTATGTGGTTCAGCAAATTGCCTACGTCCACAGTGAGGTGATTCACTATATTCAAGAAACAAGGTACAAGAAGATGACAATTCTCAACACAATCTCTCAACAAGAGATGAAACAATTCAAGGAATTATCTTTCTCTATTCCCTGTGCTTCACAGTTTTTCTACATGGAATCATCTTTTCAAAACAACCTACAGTTCCTAGTATATATAAGAACAACAGTTTCCTGTTTTGCAGCAGTTTCCTGTTTCCACAGCAATTTCCTGTTTCCTAGAATTTATTTCCTGTTCAAAAAACAGTTTCCAGAAGTCCAAACAGTTTTTCCTATTTCAAACAGGAGTCCAAACAGTTTCCTGTTTCAAACACGTTTCCTATTTCACAAACAGTTATGTGTCCTATTCCTGTTTCACAAAACATGTTGTTTCCTGTTTCACAATTCTCCACCTCGGCAATTTTTTTTTTATAAGGAAAAAATGAGCCGAAACAAGGCATAAGAATAAACTGATCAACACTTCATCATAGCTTTGTCACCTCACGAAACCGCCCCGAAGGGCAACGCCCCAAAGGGCCCTCAATCAACATGAGTCAATGTGGAGTAAGTCCAAACAATGTTGGAACTTAAACTCCAGGAAACAACCTTTGTCAACATATCAGCAGGGTTGTCTTTTGTGTGTACTTTCACCAAAGACACATCACCATTCTCAATTTCATACTTCTCCACATGTACCTTGCTCACCTTGGATGTCATTGCAAACAAAACCCGTGACTTTCTAAACAAGAAGTTTCACTACGGTTTTTCTTCAAACAACTTGTGCACAAACAAAACCCTAGCACTTTTGAATCTTCACAATCTTGAGTAGAACAATTCAAGATCAATTTCCCTTAGTGCTCTGATACCCAATTGTTGCGGCTTTTGCGGAAGCGGGTAGACACCAACAATTGCACATAAGTACCACAATGATCCAATCAATTAAATAGAACAACTAGCAATGAAAGAAATTAGAGAAAATTAAGAACATACCACAGAGACACAAGGTTTATGTGGTTCAGCAATTGCCTACGTCCACAGTGAGGTGATTCCACTATATTCAAGAACAAGGTACAAGAAGATGACAATTCTCCACACAATCTCTCAACAAGAGATTGAAACAATTCAAGGAATTATCTTTCTCTATTCCCTGTGCTTCACAGTTTTTCTACATGGAATCATCTTTTCAAAACACCTACAGTTCCTAGTATATATAGGAACAACAGTTTCCTGTTTTGCAGCAGTTTCCTGTTTCACAGCAATTTTCTGTTTTCCTAGAATTTATTTCCTGTTCAAAAAAAGTTTCCAGAAGTCCAAACAGTTTTTCCTATTTCAAACAGGAGTCCAAACAGTTTCCTGTTTCAAACACGTTTCCTATTTCACAAAACAGTTATGTGTCCTATTCCTGTTTCACAAAACATGTTGTTTTCCTGTTTCACAGCAATCCACTGTTATTGGAGGTGCTATTGTTACAATGGTTGATGGCTTCTCTTAATCCAAAGACTCATGGTTGAATATGCAACCCAAATTTTGCACCACCATCTTCATGTCCTCCCTTCCATGTTCTCTCCCTCCCTTGTATACCTCCATGGTTTTCATCACTATAACCAAAACACCGTTGTTAGGTAAGAATCGCCATTAATCATCGGAAGAAATTAACTATCAAACACAATTAGATGATTACTGAGTAACACGAGTGAATGACTTATTCTAGAATCCATTTCTAACATTATGTTTCAAAACACAATTAATATGAGCTAGCTAGAATATCAGGATTGCAAACTTCTTGTGGGTATGGTTTACTTGTGAGGATGTTGCATTTACCTAAAATCAGACGGCCCTTAATTGGTTTATCAAGCTTGTCACTGAAACCCAACCCTCCTCAGGGCTTGTCGTTTAAACCATTATCAATTTATTCTAATTAGAGTCAAAATTTCTTTATCTTTTTTCTAAACTTTTGCTTTTAACTAGAAGCAAAAATAAACAATTTTATGAGTGATCCATACGAAGATAAGAAGCCAATGGCAAGCAAAATGCGAGTATTAACAGTAATGGTGAGAGTCACTGTGGTCGCCAATAGGTGATCAATAAGGTCGAATTCCACAAGGAAACCAGCTCCATAAGTCCATACAAGTAGTCCTCAAATTTGCCGAGTCTTTAGCAATGGTGGTTTTCATTGACCTCACCTTAATCCTGCACAACTGCGCAAGAAAAATAGATACGTGTAACCTGTTATTGTTTCCAGGAAAATGCCAGTCATTGACAAATACTGTACTAGGCTATAGCTATGTAACAATTGAGACTGCATGGAATGAAATGGTCGAAGAATTTGAGGAAAATGAAGACTGCATAATGTGCTGAACTTAAGAAATTATTTTTACATGGTTTATTGTGTTTTAATTATGTTTATGTGGAGAAATTCATCTTCACATCTTAGACAACAAGGTGTCCTAATGGCGTGGGAGTTTTTGACATGCGTGCTTTTAATGCTCTCACAGTGATTGCTAATGATCAAGAGTAATTCTACGTGACCTTGTTTGGGGTGCATTTTTTGTGTATTTTTGGAATTTTTGACACTTCTACCCTTTCTGCGGACGGTGTTTCTATTGTGTTTTAAAGAAAAGAGATAAAAAGTGTAAAATACCCCAAAAAGGCAAGCAAACAAGACATCGTAGAATTAATCAACAATCAAACAAGATCAACATATATTTCTCAAAGCAATTCACTAACAGTGAAAGATATTCATCAAATAACTTTTATCTCAACAATCTATTCAATCTCGATAGTCTACATGCACAAATCAATTTGCAACTTACAACAGTGATGGAGTGATCCATGTAAGTGGCTGCCAGGATGAAATTGCCGCACTGGACATGAAGAAGAAATGGCTCCAAAATCACGACAATTTGTGAATTGCTCATTTTTGAAATAGATGCAATTAGCTCTCTACAATGGGGAGTTCACTAGCCAATAGGATAATTTATAATCTCCTATATCATCCGTACCCACTTTTTACAACTCTGGTCTAACTTGTAGACTTCAATAGATCATTTTTGCATAACTGACGACAATGAGAAGATTTTCCATCCAGTACTTGGGCCTAACCGCTAGCATGAGTTCTAAATACCCCCCCTCTTAACCTTAAAAGACAAGTGGAGTTGAAATAGGCTTTTGGTTTTTAAGCTGTAAATGGGCTGAGGCGGCCCGAGGCGGACGCCTCACTTCACCGCTCCGCCTTGTATCATTTTGAGGCGTCTATTTGCCAAAACGCCTCGAGGCGCACCTAAGCGTCTGCCTTAACAACACCGAGTTTCCCTAACAGTTCCACCAAATACTTCAGACCTGCTGCTGGAAACTGATATCCAGCCGCCTTGTGAAAAAACCTGAGCCTAGGCTTATTGGAACAGGAAACTACAAAAAGGTCTGCTTTGCCGTTTAAGGTATAAAACTTCCCATTCTAGCATACAATGTCATAAATGTCCGTGAAGCCTACCAAATCGAACCTTTGTCAGCCGAACGACATATGGCTAGTGTTTTAGGATGATGATCTGTCCCAATCCCAAATATGGCCATTGCAATTTAAAAGTTCTGTGTAGGATTTGGTGACAAGACAACCTTAGTGAAGATATTAGAACCATATGGATGGATCGAAGGGAGTTTGAATTGACCTAATGATAGGATCCGGTAAGAATGATGGATGAAGTATTAATATTGCTTTCTTCTTCACCCAATTCTAGTAAAACCAAATAGCCTTCAGAGGACCCGCGACAGTACTTATTATGAGCCTCATCGGGTTAGGTCTATGTGATGAACATTATCCACGTTGAGTCAAGAAGCTATCGTTGGATTGGAGGTTGATGATACACCAAATTGTCTTGTAATATACTCTGTACACCTAGCATGATGATCTCGTCAACAGAGTGAAGCTGGCCCAAATAAGCGCCTAATATGATCCAGCCCAAAAGACAAAGATCCAAGCCCAGATCACTCCAAGCCCACATAGGCAAGTATCTGAGAATTGGACCCAAGCAACCAGACCCTTTTCAACCCATAAGTCAAATGGTCAAAACCTAGAATTCATAAGACTAAATAAGGCAAATACTAGAAGTTTGACCTAAGACAGA
The DNA here is from genome assembly GCA_003290165.1 of Berberis thunbergii. NCBI lineage: Eukaryota > Viridiplantae > Streptophyta > Magnoliopsida > Ranunculales > Berberidaceae > Berberis > Berberis thunbergii. The sequence continues at coordinate 33,844 of QNQO01003741.1, read as the reverse complement.
CAAGCTAGTAACACATTGACTCGTACTAGGAAAACAATATGAGGGTATAAGTCGTGCATGGACAACTCTCAACGAGGAAAAGATCCATAACAAATATTTTTCCTTAAACCACGCCACCAAAGGCATAGTTGAACAAGGACTCTTGCATGATGAATTAAAAAACAAGGTTGAGGAATTGAGGTACGCTACATAACCCTAATTTCAAGCAATACACCATTCTTTACGCCTTGTTTAACTTTAGCATTGGAGTCATCCGCCGCCACAATGGTTGTCTTTGGCTTGCGTTTGCTCCTTGTGCAGTTCAAGGTCAGAGAACGAAAACTAATCTATCAGTTTGACGCCGTTCGTGGGGATCGACGAAGTTCCTAAGATAAAATAATAACACCCTTCATTACAGTCTGAAAATATGGTAGCCACAAGATCCTGTACTAATGGTGAAATCGCTGAGCTTTCAAATGGTCAATTGGTGTAGTATTGCCAGCTCCAGTGGTACTAGCCGCGCAGGAAAAACAATCCCAGGTCCTTGTGTCGGCTGCATCCATGACGAACTCTAGGGTAGATCAACTATTAGCCCAAGTGCAACAAATTGTGCTGAGTGGTGGAAATGCTTGCTCGGCAAAACCCACCATTGACAGGAGGAGACAGGAGGCGGAAAGAACCATGTCCCCATAAGAAAACATGGAGCGTGTTCAGGAGAGTCCCTACTGGCTCTAGGGGAACAAAGACGGCGAGAACCTGGGGAATGGAGTGGTCTATGGAGACCCGATGTCTAAGCCTGACAAGCCCACTTCACAAAACCGCCTTCGGCTTGGGGCCACCAATCCGGATGTGTTGTACAACTTCACCGTCCCCCCATTCACGGATCAAATCATGAACGTGCCACTGCCTAAAAAGTTCAGCCCCTCAAAGCTTGAATTCTATGACGGGACAGGAGACTCGTTCGACCACCTACGTCATTACCATAATGTGATGGCATTGAAAGAAGGATCTGAAGCAGTCATGTGCCGAACCTTTTCTACTAGCCTGAAGAAAGCGCGATAACTTGGTTCACAGTCTCCCTCTAAGGTCTATTAACTCGTTTCAGACGTTGGCCAAAGCGTTTATCACTCACTTTGTCGGTAGCCAACGGATCAGGAAGGGTATGCGCTACTTGCTCAGCCTCAAGCAAAAGCCAAACGAAACACTAAGGGAGTACGTTACCCGCTTCAATGATGAGTTAACTTTGATCGATGGCTGCAACGACGACACCTCAGTCATAGCCTTCACTTCAGGCCTAAGGAAAGGTCAATTCTACAACTTCCTGGCCCTGGAACCTCTGATGGACATGGCAGATATACTAAAGAGCACTCAGAAGTACATCACCCTTGAGAAGATGTGGGTCGCCAAGAAGGGGAGAAAGTGAGAAGAAATATTCCCTTAGCCTTAGCCCTCGAGACAAGAAGGAAATAAAGAAACATGAGGATGACGACAAAAGCAAAAGGAAGCGGAGTGACAGTAAGTCGGACGAGGCAAAAAAAAGACTCTAACTTCGTCAGATCCATATCTATACTCCCCTCAATGCCAGCCTGTCTGACATCCTCAATACCATTAAAAACTGGGGAGAAGTGAAGTGGCCCTGCAAAATCTGGGGAGATCTTCCAGTGAGACAATGACAAATACTGCTCTTTTCACAAAGACAACAGTCACGACACTAAAGACTGCAAGAATCTAAAAAAAAGAGAACTCAAAGAATTCATGAGCCCGAATAAGAGACAAGACCGTGTGAAGGAGAAAGAATAAGTTGTAAAAGAAATAGAAGAAAAGGCAGCTGGCATTATAAACGTCTTGCACGGGTGTGTTCAGAAAGTGAGCAATCGAGTAGATCCCGAAAGAGGACGCTCAGCAAGATGCAAACTCAGTCCACCAAAGAAGACCGACAAGTGCAATACGCTCGTGTTCATAGCCCGGTCCCGTTGCTGACGTTTACGGATAAAAACCTCCAAGGCATCCACATTGCTCATAATGATGCCCTGGTTATCTCAGTCCTCATAGCAAAATGGGAAGTGATGAGATCCTTGGTGGACACAAGGAGCTCCCCGAACGTTCTATTCCTCAGTGCGTTCCACAGCATGCAGCTGAAAGATGAGAACTTGATGCCCCCAGCCACCCCATGATTGGGTTTAGCGGGGAGAAATGTTTTCTCGTCGGAAAGATTAAGCTAATGGTAGTACTGAGGGAGCCACAACTGTAGAAAGTCATGTTCTAGAACTTCATGGTTGTCAATGCCCCATCCTCCTACAATATTATCTTTGGAAGGCCTTAGCTCCATCAGATAGAAGAGATAGTTTCCACTTTGCATCAGTGTATCAAGTACCCTGCCAATCATGCGGTAGGAACCATTCGAGGAGATCAGTTGTCAGCAAGAGACTACCACTATGCAACATTAAAGCAACTGGACAGTTAGCAATCACATTTTGGGTTCGCGGGTCAGACATCTCAGAGCCCGGTCCTGTAGACAAAAGAATAGTCTCCTCGCTTGGACAATGAGACTCCAGTTAGTCCGAGGGGAAGACTGAATGTCGACCAACTAGAGGAGGAGTTGGTCACGGTCTATCTTGACAGCCCTGATAACAACAGAGCCATCCAGATAGGTTCCCGCCTGAGCAAAGCATAAGGAGGTGTGGTACCCAAGCTGGCTGGCGAATACTGTCTTGGTGAAAAAGAAAAATGGGAAGTGGAAACTCTGTGTGGATTATATAGACCTGAACAAGGCTTGTCTAAAAGACAACTTCACTTCCTTGCATTGATCAGATCGTGGACGCCACGTCCTGGCACAAACGTTTTGAGCTTCATGGACGCTTATTCCGGATATAATCAGATACAAATGCACCCCCAGAACAAGAGAATACCTCATTCATAAATGAAAAGGGGATATATTGTTATTGGGTGATGTCGTTCAGTCAGAAAAATGCGAGAGCAACTTATCAACGACTAGTAAACCGGATGTTCAAGGAGCAGATTGGTAGAACCATGGAGGTCTATATAGACGACATGCTGGTCAAAAGTCTCTGCAGCCCTGATCACATTGCAACCTCGCCGAAGCATTTACTCATCTTCGCAAGTATCAAATGAAGCTCAATCCATAGAAATGCACCTTTGGGGTTGAGTCAGGCAAATTCCTAGGTTACATAGTAAACTGAAGAAAGATATAGGCTGATCTGAATTAGATTTAGGCTCTTCTCAATATGAAGTCTCCGACCATCGTTAAGGAAGTTCAGAGCCTGATTGCTGAGAGGGTGGTAGCACACAACAGATTTATTTCCAAGTCATCTGACAAATGCCTTTTTTTTCAAAATTCTAAGAGGAAGCAAAAGGTTTAAACGGGATGAATAGTGCGAGCAAGCCCTCCAAAGCCAAAAATCGTATATGGAAAGCACGGAGTTACTTTCAAAACCAGTATCAGTAGAGACATTTTACCTGTATCTATTAGTTTCAAAGCATGTTATCAATTCATCCTTAATCCGAAACGACAAGGGAATACAGAAACCAATATAATACGCCAGCAAAAACTTTGTGGAAGCGGAGGCAAACTACCCAGACCTAGAGAAGTTGGCCTTGGCGCTGGTCATCTCCTCCAGGAAGCTGCGACACTATTTTCAGGCCCATTCTATAACGGTCTTAATTAAACATCCACTCCACAAAGTATTGTACAAGCTTGAGTTGTAAGGCGTGATGCTTAAATGATCAGTCGAGCTAGGGCAATTTGATATCAACTACGCCCCAAGAACAACCATCAAAGCCCAAGGGCGGACTTCATTGCCGAACTTACGGGCGGTGGAGAACAAGAATCAGATGACCAAGAATAGAAGTTAGATGCCCAGGGATGGGTCCTGTGTCACACAATTAATGGAAGTGGAACTAGAGACACTCTCCATTCTTCGGGCGGGGTGACTCTGGAGAAAAATGTCTGGTTTGACATCACCGCATCCAACAATGAAGCAAAGTAGGAGGCCCTATTGTTCGTTCTAAAGCTCGCCAAAGAGATCGAAAAAGATGAGTTGACTGCGCACATCGACTCCTGTCTGGTAGTCAACCAGGTCAAAGGGGGTTCAGCAGCAAAGATCCCAGAATGTTGGCTTATCGCGAGAAAGTGATCAGTGCCATAAGCGGATTCAAAATATTAAGGCTTCAGCGATGTCTCAGAGAGGACAACGAAAAAGCTGAAGCACTAGCCAAAAAGGCCTCAGCTACGACTAAGATCGCAGACAAACTCATTGAATTCCACGAAAAATCGTCCAGAAGAAGAAGAATCCAATGATCCATGCGCAACAGGTGAAGAGACAAGCTGGATGAATCCTGTCATTGATACATCAAGAACGGAGTCCCCATAGGAGTAGACAAAACCTAGGAGGCTGAAAGTAGGGCAGCACAGTACACTCTCCTTAATGACAAGCTGTATAGAAGTTCACCCACTGGACCCCTTCCTCGATTCCTCGATACCTGACTAGCTTAGAGGTGGACTAAGTTCTTAATGAAATTCATGAGGGCATATGTGGAAACCACCTAGGCGGGAGAACTCTGGCCCACAAGGCCCTAACCATAGGGTATTATTGACCAAAGATGCAACAGGACGCCAAGGATATAGTTCGAAAATGCGACAAGTGTCAGAGGTTTGCGCCATATGTGCACATACCCGCCCAGTCCCTGACTCCAATGACCAATCCATGGTCCTTCACACAATGGGGAATGGACATTGTTAGGTCATTCCTCATCTCCGCCAAAAAGAGGTTCCTCCTCGTAGTTGTAGATTACTTCACTAAATGGGTTGAAGTGGAGCCCTGAGCCAAGATAGGCGAAAATCAAATTGAGAATTTCATATGGGCATCCATCAACTACAGATTCGACATCCCAAGGACACTAGTCAGTGACTATGGGACTCAGTTTGAAGGAAAATAATATTAAATCTATGTGATAACCTTAGCATCATCCACCACTACTCCTCACTAGGGCACCCCAAGCTAATGGACAAACGGAAGTCACCAACATAACCATTTTGGAAGTGCTCAAAATAAAACTTGATGCGACCAAAGGCCTGTGGGTCTCAAAGCTACTAGTAATATTCTGGGCATATCAGAACACCAAGAGAACCTCTACTGGAGAAACACCATTCACTCCAGCTTACGGATAATAAGCGATGATCCCAGTAAAGCTAAGGATGCCAACATTCAGAACAAAGGAATTCAGGTCGGATGGCAATGATGAAGCTTTGCGCATCAGACTAGATCTCTTTGAGGAAAAAGAGATGAGGTTTCCGCCAAAATAGTTGCCTATTGGCAGATAATGACTCAGTACTATAGTAAGAATGTCAAACCACGAGAGTTCAAAGTGGGGGACTGGGTAGTCAAAAAAATTCAGCAAACCACTAAGGAACTAGGCATGGGCAAGTTGAATCCAAACTGGGAAGGGCCCTACAGAGTGACTGAGGTCAACAGGCCAAGTACATATTGGTTAGAAAACATGAACGGTAAAAGCCTTAAACGGCCATGGAATGTAGATCACCTAAAAAATATTATTAATAAATTCAAGATATTTGTTTTACTAAAGTTTCATTGTTGTTCATAAAATTTGGCTGGGTATCCAGTTGCAATCCGATTTAAGTATTAGACCCGCTAGTTCAATTTCCATCTTAGACCACTAGGTGAGTTAAATAAGTTAGGAGACTTAAGTCAGACTTATGCACCCAACGCCATTTGGGCAGGGGTAACTTGCCAAGGATCATTGTCCGACCATAGACAATAATGGTCAAACTTGACCAAAGTTTAGTCAGCTCATAAAGGCTGATGAAAATAAGTTCTAGTCCGATTTACAACCTAGTCCGCCAAGAACGGACCAACATGGCTTAGAAGGTGAAAGTTTAGTTAGAGCTCATGAAGCCTAATCAAGATGATTTGTCGGGGATCATTGTCCGACCATAGGCAATAATTGACAAACTTGACTAAAGTTTAGTAAGCTCATTAAGACTGATGGAGACAACTTCTGGTCTACTCTACAGCTTAGTCCGCCAAACATGGACCAAGATGGCTCAAAAGGTGGAAGTCATGTTAGAGCTCATGAAGCCTGACCAAGATGACTCGTCAGGGATCATTGTCCGATCATAGACATTGATGGCCAAACTTGACCAAAATTTAGTCAGCTCATTAAGACTAATAAAGACAATATCTAGGAATCTTGACCTTTGGGAGCTTCCTCTTCTTTGAAGGAGGTCAGCCATTAGGCTTTATTTTGAGTTTCTGAATAGCGTAGGAGCCTCATGCCAGTAATCCCACAGTTTGATGTTGTTAGGTTGCACAACCTCTCCCATCCTCATGAAGGGCAGTTCAAAAAATTGGTCCAAAACCTCTTTCTCCTCTGAAGAAATGGGCGCTGAAAACTTTTCTGCAAAAAAACATAAATAAAAGCATCTCCCTAAAATAGCCAAAAAACTAATTCAGGGGGCTCATATGGGAAAATCCATGCTCCAAGGGAACCCCTAAAACTTCCTCTATTTTAACTTTACTTCTACATTCCCATATATTTGGGAGCATCCATAGCATCCACAAATCCTAAAGAATATTAAAATATTGCAACTCTTTTAATTTTCCAAATTAAAAACAAAAACAAAAGCCAAAACCAAAACCAAAACAAAATCAAACCCTATCGCCTCTTCTTCCACTCACACACAAAACTCAAAATCCACTCACGTCTTATATATTTAAGTTGAAATATTAAAAATATTATATATTTAAGTTGAAATTAATTATAGTATATATTTAATAATAGTATAATAATATAATTGAAATTAATAATAGTATAATTATATTAAATTGAAATTAATAAGAGTATAATAATATTAATGAAATTGATCTAGAAAAGTGGAAGATATATTTAAATAATGATGAAAAAGTTAAAATAGGAAATGTAGTTGGAGTGATGAAAAATAGGAGATTCCTGAATTTAGCTTTTGGTTAAAATGGGGGATGGTTGATCCCCTATTTTAACTTTTACCCTTGGAGATGCTCTAATAGTTCAACATACAATCAGCAAAACTTGCAGTAAGAAATGTCTTATACTCACTCACTTGTTTGAACTTTCGATTGATCGGGCGACTGTAAAGCTCGAAGTGTTTCGAATATGCAGAGACCATAAAGCAATACTTTTGCCAGAACTTAAAATCATCAGGCAGAGTGCACAAACAAAATTCCTCTCGAATCACCATTTCCATTAAGTAAGTGACATAATTCCTAAAGATTTTCAAACCTTTCATTCTAATGTACACTCAGTACATTGTTCTATGTTTTTGGATTTGAAACCCTAGCTCTATTGCATCCTTTATTTAACATATTCGTTGCCAATAGTTCACATCACACGGTCTATCACAAGACTAGATCTCGTTGTTTGGCTTATTTATTTCTGGTTCTCAGAGTCCAGCAAAGTTCCATACTTGGTTACTCTCTCCATGTTCCTTCCTTTTACGGAAGTGCGATTATCATAATTTGTACAGATTGTCAATTAGTGAAGTTTCAAATTGGGATTTTTGCTTCCTGCTTTTAGCAAAAAGATTTGTTGCTCTTGTGATTTTCATTTTGATTTGTTTTCAAGGTCAACTACTTCTCAATTTCTTCTCGATCCTTTTTTTGAATTTTCATGTGTTGAATATATGGGTAATCATTGGTTGAATAACAACCCATATCCAAAATTATTTTGAGAATGTTTTGATTGTACTTTGATAGAAAAATTTCATCAAGATGTAAATACCCAACAAACCTTGGAGCACTATAATGAAATTCAACAGAAGTAATTGTTATAGTACAAGACTTTGGCCTTGTTCTTATGCATGTAGTATTTGTTGTTGGGAACTGACAATCAAAAACCTTGTTTCTCTAACGCTAAACGAGGACATCAATTAATTCATCTCTTCGGAATGCCGTATTAGAATTTACACCACCCCCCCCCCCCCCCCTTGTCAACTGAATGTGGAGTGATTTTTTCATTCTTTTCAGTAAGCAGTATTGTCGTATCGTTAGATCTCAACATAGGCAAAACTTGTGTACTGGATTACTTTAACTTTTTTAATTTTTATTTCATATTTTTATTTTTCACAACTCGCAATTGTTGAAGGTGATTCTTAGATTCCATGATGTTTAGACGATTGTCATTTATGTTGCTCAATAAAGATATTTCTTTTAAGGAATTGTCAAATTCTTGATGAGGTCCTAACTCTTGAAGGCCCATTTCTAAGATTGATTTTCTTTTCCTTTTTCTTTTGTCAGTATATTTCAGAGAATCTTGAAATGAAAAGTTGAATAAAAAACTGCAACTAAAGCCTGAAATCTAAATAGTAGTCCAAAACTTTAACTGTTTAGCAAAAAATTGTACAAACATGTGTTTTTGTGTTTTAAAATTTCTATGAAAGTCTCTTTGGTAAAACAAGCTATGCGGCTAAAATGGATAACGGACCCATAATCGTCTAGGAGCGTTATAAGTTATAAAAGATTATATAGGAATATAACGGTATATAAAGGTCTATAATAAAATATATTTTTATAGCCCCACTAAGTTTTTATAATTTAATGTATTTATAAGAAAATCAAATGGAAACCGAGAGAATAAAAATAAAAGTTCCATTAAACTGTTTTTTTGTGTATTAGTGAGATCTCTACAACCCCACATCAGCTGATTTTATGAATCCATCTAATTGCCCATCAAACATATCAGGGAGGTTTATAAACCCATCAAACAGATCTTTTGTGTATTTTATAGACCCATATTCTTCAAAACAATCCAAAATTTCATCAAGGATTACCAGAAATGGGTGAGGAAGCAGAAAATAGAAATGGAGGTTCAAGGGAGGTTACCAGAAATGGAAGCAGGAAGGCCAGAGGCTCGATCGCACGATCTTTGTCTTTTTCAATTCGATCGCATAGAGAATCAAAGATCGATCGAACTGAATCGCACGGTCTTCGTCTTTTTCAGTTTCTTCTTCCTTTGGTTTCTTCTTATCCTTCTTCCTTCAGTTTCTTCTTCTTCGTTCGGTTTCTTCTTTGCTTAGATCTGAAAAAAGAAAAGAAAAATGAATCAGTTTTTATTTTTATTTTTATTTCTTTTAAATTTTATATATATTTAACAAACTTTATAACGCCGTTACAATTTATAACGTTTTATTCATAACGGCCACTATATGAGCGATATATCGGTTGCCGTTACAACCTACCTTTATATTTTTTACATCTGTTACACATTATAAAGGAGTTATAACTTATAACTCCTTTTTAACTGCACAGAAAACAAGTCATGCTGCTTTCAGAGAATCAAAGAAACAGAACAAGTGTTGGGGTTGAGGAAGTTGCTAAGTCAACTTCAGGCTCTCATGGTTGTTAAATTAGAATTCTTTCAGATTTCCACCATAAAGGATCTAATATTTTGATTGGAAAGTGAGAAAAATGAAGAAACTTGGCCAGTCTCCTCTTAAGCAAGTAGGGTCATGTGGTATTTTATTCGGTTAATGAAGATGCAGTTGCTATTTTCTTCATGTAGTTTGTACATGTTAATTTGCGGAAAATAGCAAATTCTCAATTGAGTTTCCCCCCATTTTACTGCTTTTAAAGTCTTTTTTAAGGGAAAATGTAAAAGTAAATGTTTCACCAATTTGTACAGATGAAAGATAGTAAAATTATATATATATATATATATATATATATATATATATATATATATATTTAAATAAAATAGACAAAATAACATTAAACCAAAACAAGAGGAGATACACCAGCTAGTGATTGAGGGGGTCAACTAGCTGAAAGAAAAGGAGGCCAAAACCTCAATTATAAAAAGAATATGATATCCCAATTGAAAATACAAACATGGAAAGGTTGATCAGTTAAACACCCCTCACCCAGAAAGTAAAACCCCAGTTCCACACTAGAGACTTAATAGCTCTGGTCAAGTTGAGGATGTCTGTAGATATCTATTTGAAGACCCTGGTGTTTCTCTCTTTCCAAATAGTCCAGATAGCGGCAAACATGACCTGTCCATAACCAAACTCCCTTGACAGAGAGACCACTTCTCCCCCAAGCTTTAACCCACTGGCGGAGATTAGCAACTATAAGTGGTTGGCTCTAGCCTCCCACAAACAGAAGACCAAAGGCTAATGGAGAAGGGGGCAAAAAAAAGGTGTACAACGGATTCAAAGTTTAGCTGACTGAGGGAGCACCTTTTGGTAATCAGCAGACCTTTGTTAGCCATATATGAAAATCGTTGTTGTTTGGGTACGTTACAGTACGATTATAGACTGATTGAATCTAGAAACGGCCTTTGTAGTACTTAAGAAAAAGAAAGTTGGAATAATTTAGACATAGCTGACAAGGATTGCAGATGAAGAGAGTATTGAAGGTAGTTAAAACTGACTTCGCACTCGTGATGTAACCCTTGCCGCTGGATACCGTAAAATTCATATACTGGGTGCAATTTTTTTATTTACTTAGATTTTCTTTTTATTGTAGCACACCCTTTTTTGTTGTTTCCTTAATGAACTAATGGAAGTGTGCATAGATTAAAAGCTGGAAATCATGCATCCAAGTTTTCTTGCAAGTTTTAGTAAAAAGTTCCACTTCTGAATAATTGTATAAACATTTCTATGGTCAGGCTGTAAGTAAGTAAGTAAGTAATAATAATAATAATAATAATATCGTGCTATGCCTACCACGTGCATGAATGGAGTGAGTCTGTCAAGCGGGTATCCAACACGATGTCCGGTGTCTCATTTAGCTTGTGATTAAGACAATAATTATTTCTATCATTCTATGTCATTGATTTATTATTTATTTCTGTTATATGTTTTATTGAAACAACAAATAAAGAGTTACAAGAAGGCTCAAGTGGTCTATACTACCACAAAAGTGTGACAAACTCAACTCGACCAAACAAAGAGCTACAAATCAAACAGAAAAATCTGAGGAAAGAGTGAACGACTGAAAAATTAGTGTTTTGTGGTTGGCTAGCAACTTGGAAAATATTGATGATGTCGTTCTTGGAAATTTGGTTTTCATTAAACACAACTTGGTAGTCTGTGGGTTTAATGCATCTTGTGGTACTGGGCTGAAGAACAGGGCTGTCAAAGATGGAGGACTTAATGTTCTCTTGGGATTCCTTTTTCTTTGGGATTGTTCTTCTTTCCCTTTTTTTCCTTTCCGTTGTTTTCCTTTTTTTTCATTTGTGTTTGCTGGCCTCTAGTGAGTCCCTCTCTCACTGAGGTTCTTTTTGTTTTCTCATGAATCAATAAAATTCCCTTGTTTTGCCTGATAAAAAATACTAAAAAAATGTAAGAGCCAAAGTCTTTTCTCAAATACTTCAAATGTCTTCTTATTGCAGTAGAAGAGTTAGGGCTTACTTTGTGCAGAGGAGTTGGTTTATCTCTCTGGGTGATCAACTTCTGCTTGTTCATTCGGTATTCAAGCACTGAAGATGACACCATTGGGTTGCTCACTATTATGCAATGATTTTTTTCACTTGGAAAATTGTTGGACACTTGGACATCTTACTTGACTATGTCATAGCATTTGTTCTGTTTATTTAGTAACCACTTACATGCTTTTCTTTTTTTAGCGTATTCAATCTTTGCTTGTGTGCAGATTTCATGGAGTACAGTTTGGAAGAAAATTCAGATATAAGTGATTCTAATATAAACACCTACAAAGACAAGCCATATGAAGCACTGAAAGCTGGAAAGATCAGAGTAAAAATGGCAAATGGCACCTTTAGATGCCCCTTCTGTTTGGGGAGGAAGAAATTAGATTTTGATTACAAAGACCTCTTTCAACATGTGGAGTGGGTAAAGGATCATCAAACAGAAGACTGAAGCAAAAAGCTAACTACCTTGCATTGGCAATCTACATGGAAAAGCACCTGGCTACTGAAGCTCTACCAAATGCTACTAAATCAGTGGTTGAGCCAGAACCAACCACTATGTCATCTGAGAGAGATGATTTATTTGTTTGGCCATGGAGAGATATTATAGCTAACATCAGCAAGCCAAAGGATGGACTTGAATTTTCAATGAAACATGAGTTTTCTACATATAGACCTGTAGCAGTTCATCCTTTATGTGACAGCCAAGATAATTCTTTGTGTGCCATAATAGATTTCAGCATGGACTGGACAGGATTTAATGATGCAATGGCATTTGAAAAATCCTTTGAAGCTGATCGTTATGGGAAGCACCACTGGGAAAAACACATAAAGCGCACTGGTTCACTAAAACATGGATGGTTTGCTCGTGCAGATGATTATAATTCAAAAGGACCAATTGGAGAGTATCTGCGAAAGAATGGAGAACTGAAGACCATAGCTGATATAACAGAAGAAGAAAAGCAGGAAAAGGAGAAGATTGTGGCATCCTTGAGCATTGAAATTGAGGCTAAGAACGAAGACCTCAGCAAATGGCAAACCAAGTACAATGCAACAATTATCACTCTTGATAGGGTAATTAAACAGCAAGATAAACTACTCCATGACTACAGTGAAGGTTTGTACTGTATGGTTTATCATATGCATACATAAGATTAAGTATTACATCCCTAAGTTTTTATTTTTTTAATCTACTAGAAATGAGAAGGTTGCAGCATAATGCAAGGGAACACGCTCATAAGATATTTCGTGAGAATGAAAATCTGAGGAATGATTTGGAGTTTCGCAGAATAAATCTAGAGCGATGGTCTAAACAATTAGAAATGTGTGAAGTTCTAAATGAGCGTGAAAGAAGAAAACTTGATGAGGACATGAATAAGGTGACACGTATTCAAATGTAAATCATGTGTTTGATATTTGTCATGTGTTTTATTGATTCGTACTTCCCTTACTACTTTTGCCACACCTACCACACTAGTTGGTTAAGTGGTACATCCCTTTCCATCCTTTGGGTACCATATTTGCCCGTCTTCAAGACACTGCCTGGAAACTTGGCACAGACTGTTTGCATGGCTCCACACTCCACTCAACATGTTAAAAATATGCCTTCTAGCCACATTACTTTCATTATTATGTTTTGACTATTGCTTTATCATTCACATGCTTGTACTCAGTGGCGGATCTATAGCTTGGGTTGACCCCCTTAGGTTTTAAAAAAAATTAATGAAAGTATATAAAATTTTAATCTTGCCCACCTTAAAAATTTTATGTTGCCCCTCTTGTCTGAGTTTCTCTCCTCTTGTCTGGTTCCTCTGAGTTTCTCTCTTCTTGTCTGGTTCCTCTGAGTTTCTGAGTTTCTAATTTTCTCAGAGAAGAGTTTCTCTCTTCTTGTCGATTTTCAATAAAAAGCTCTCCTGAAAAGTGTTTCTCTCATCTTGTCTTTTAGGAACTCAATGAAAAGATAGAGATGTGAATGAAAATAGAGCTAAAGTGGGTTTTGAAGAGAGAAATATCAGTTTGGGTATTTAATAAAAAGATAAAAAACTTCATTTTATTAAATTTGTTCAAAGGTTTATTCTAATCAATCAAAGAGATAGAGAAAAAATTCAGGACGTAAATTCGTTTCTTTTATCCGAGGAGAAGGAGGTTATTTTATTGCAATTGCTCATAAATCAAAGTTTTTTTCTAATGAAAAAGAGAGATAAAAAAAAATCATACTTTGTTAATTGCCTTCATGTTTAGGTTGGGGGTATTTGTTGAATCACCTTGATGTTTAGATTGGTAGGTATTTGTTTAGTTGTTTAAATTTTGAGTGGGTTTCATATTTGTTTAAGTTAGGTGCGGTATTTCATGTTTGTATAAGCATCTGATTTATCATATTTCTTTATATAGGAGAACTTCATATTTGATTTTTAATTTAATTTAATTTAATTTGTTCAGGCTTTGACAAAGTGAGTATTTGATCCTTGAAGATTTTACCTAAATTTGCTGTGCATCTACATTGACTCATTATGTATGTTTCTCGCGTAATACTTTTAAAACTCTATTTTAATCATATTTATGTATTTATTTTAAAAATTAAATTATCCATAACTTTTTTGCCCCCCTTTGTCTGCAATCCTGGATCCGCCCCTGCTTGTACTTGCATAAATGTCATTGTAGAATGTTTTGTGACTCTATGAACTTTAATCATTTAGTTCACTTTGTTTGGGAGTCTTATGTTTTTCTTTGATTATTCTTCTTGTTTGTGGACAGAACCTACTCAACGTTCAGTCCACCAATTTCTAGTCTCAACCTGTTCTTATTCATTTTGCAAGTCTTTTGGGTCTTCATTTTCTCTGCAAGAGAGATACTATGACTACAGAAATTGCGGTACTGGTATGTGAAGATGATTGAATCAAAACATTTTATTCTAGATATATACCTGTAACTATCTAGATACAGTATGGAGATAGAGTCTTTTGTTGCTTGAGTACAGGGTTTACACTGACAGATTAAAATAGATAAAGATGTGTTATACTGTGTTACTAACATTGCATCTCTTCTCCCAGAGCAAATTGAAAAAGGATTCTCTTCAAATGGCATCTGAGGAGCAGAAAAAGGCAGACGATAGCGTAGTCAAGCTGGTTGAAGAACACAAGGCATAATGCTTGAACTTGCTTAACATTGTTATTCGAAGATAGGTTTGTTCTTCTCGTTCTCCTTTCTTCCTATCCAGATAAGTATATTGTTCACCTAGTTTTTCACTCTCATATGTAATTGCAGAGAGAAAAGGAGGCTGCTCTGAACAAAATACTTCAGCTAAAGAAGCAATTGGATGCCAAACAGAAATTGGAGTTAGAAATTGAGGAATTAAAAGGTAAGCAACAGGTGATGAAGCACATGGGGAACGAAGTTGACAAGAAAATTCAGGAGAAGATCAGGGAGATTGACAATGAGCTGAAAGAAAAAATAGAGGAAATTGAAGATATAGAGAACATGAATCAAATTCTTATGGTCAAAAAGCGCCAGATGATTGATGAGCTACAAATCCTTTTTGTATACCTGTAGTTTATAATTTGGATCTCTGAATAGTTTTCATTCATCTGATCTCTGCTGCAATAGCTCAAGGATTCTCTCTCGACATACTATTGCAATTCTAAAATACTGCGAATGCTAAATCCCACCAAATGACATCCTTGGGCATAACTTCACTCCTTGGTCTGGGAGACGACGAGTGCAAACTGCCAAGCAATGCCTAAAATTTTCCATAGCTGGACTTCTGCCACTCAAGCCCTTGTACTAACGAATCTAGGAATGTGTATTTACAAAGTCTTAAGAATCTGAAATGATATCATTTTCCATATGCTATTGCTGATTTGAAGCCTCAGGGATTCCTCACTGATTCAATCATTGGTCTTTATATTTTCAGCTGTTATTTCTAGACTGACAATATTTCATACAGCAGTAAATGCACAATGATTGATAACTTCTTTTTTATCATCAGGGTCTGCGTGGCATGTTGAGTAGTGGTCACACTAATATCGGAATTAAGAGTATGGGGGAGATAGATGGAAAGCCATTTTTAAAAGCTTGCAAGGAAAGGTTTCCGTCTAAAGAAGCCCAAGTGAAATGTCCTGAAATCTGCTCTTTGTAGCAAGATCATCTGATGAATCCTGAATGGCACCCCTTTAGGGTTGTGGTTGAAGATGGAAAGGCTCAGGTCAAATCTACTTTCTTTTTTAACTGCTACAGCTGTCTCCTATTTCTGCAATTGTCACTCACTCTCTTGCTATTGTATATGGGATTGTTTGCATCTTTTACATGTTATTGTTATACCTTGAGGTTAGGTCTGATAATTTTAGCATGTTACAGACCTTCTAACAGAGACAGAATAAATGGAATGAAGAAGAAAATAACAACAATCAATAACAGAATAATAGGACAGGAAGAGATAAACCAGGAAAATAAGGGGGAAAAGAAGAACAGGATAAGCATTAAATAACATAAAAATGCAAGAATTAGAAAAATTACATCCATTAGATGATGGAAAATCTTAACTTTGATCACTACAATCGATCGATCTAGCTCTAAGATAGTTTCCTGCTTTACACTTAGAGAGGACCTAGAAGATCTTATCAGAGTGTGATCTTTCTTTTAAGTTAAGTATTTTGAAATAAGTTTTGAAGAACTCTACTTTGTATTGTCCAAGAGAACACCCGATTCACTTCTTAGGGTGACTTTGATAGTTCAACCAAGTTCAATACTTTCTTTTAAGTAGAGGTTTTGTGAAGAGAAGAAAAGAGAGATATATAAGAAAAGATGCTTAGATTGATACGAAATTAAATTGAAAATAATTACAGAGGAGACTTACTAGTACAAGCTTGAGAAGAATGTACAAGAGCTGGAAGAGGAGAGGAAAGCTTACAGGATAGAGTATTAAGGGATACAAAACAGGAATGGGGTTCTAAGAGAGGCTAAGAGAGAGACCGAGAGAGAGTCCCTTAGCTCTAAGAGCTTACAATTATTTATAGACAGAGGAGGAGAAAGAAACGAAGAGATAAGGCTCTTCCTTCAGTGGAGGATGAGCTGGAGGCTTATCCTTTGTTTTGGCTTGTAGCATTGAGTGGAGGTGGACTGTTGAAGATGCTTCGACTGTTCACCTTTTGACTGTCGGTAGGTACTGTTGAAGATGCTTCGACTGTAGCTGCATAATTGAGAGGACTGTAGCTTCATGCGGAGGCTTTTGCAAAGATAATTGATGCTTGTCGGGCTGTCTGTTGACTGTGGCCGAAAGCAGTTTTGGTGTTTTGTGGAGGTGGCAGATACTACCATTGATAATAATGGACTTGGGTCCATTTACAAATCTCGAGGATCGATGACTCCATAACAGTCATCTTCATTGAGATCCACTGTTGGATCGGCTGCTTCATCTTCATCAGCTTCATCAGAACATATTTGGGATAGTATTTCGATGAGCTGAGCTCTGGTTGGCTTGGTCATGATCTTCTGTAGAATCTGCTGCTTCAACTGTTTAACGTTGGAGGATGATTCTGAAGGGAGACCAATTGGAACTGGAACTGTTGGTGGTGTAGACAACACCTCTTTTTAGAAAAGAAGGCTATTACACCTTCTTTTGAGACCTTAGAGTGGTCAAATCTTTGCCACCACTTAACCTTGAAGCGCCGACATAACCATGGGGGTTTGACTTTAGATAGACTAATTGCTGAATCAGGGATGGAGCAGACATAGTCCCAACACATGATCCAAGCAAGATTGAATCTGGTGAAGAACCAGGTCGAGAGTGACTGTTGTTCTACAGGCTCTGGAGGCTGGTACTTGTCTATGAAGATATTCCATCCTTTTCGAACAGGAGAGGGAAGGATCTCAATAACTGGACCAAAAGAGCTCCACCATTGATGTTGGAACCAGAATGGCAGAACTTTGGCATTGAATTTTTTGCAAAAGAGGAAGAACCAAGAATGGCCCGATTGATGAGGACTTATAAGAAATGCTCTAGTCCAAGCATTCTTATAATCATAATAACTGTATGTTTGAGGAACATAGCTCTGTGAGAGCCTTTTGTGAAAACGGGGGTGTTGGCCCCATTCAGCTTCTGTCAGGACTTTGAAAATCTGACATTTGGAGAAGGTGATGCGTGTTTTAGTGTCATCATAATGATGGGTAACACTAATCGAGTCAGAGTCTACCAGAACGAATTCGTAAAATTATCTGGTTTTGGTTGCATCGGACTCTTCATACGGTTGTTCTGGAGAGTAAAGATGCCTTGAGATTGCTTGGGGATCAGAGATTAGAACTCTGAATTGAGATTCAACCATACATAACAAGTCTAGATTGGTCTTGTTGATGTATTGGAAAGGTGCCTGGTTAGGCTTTGGAAGACTTACCAGAGAGGTCAACTCTTCATTTTGAGCAAGAGCTGAATATTTCTGGGTTAATTGGAGGGCATAGGAAAGAGGGGTTGGCTGCGGAGAAGCAGAAGGCTTCTTCGCATAACTTGCCTTTGATTTGGGTTTGGGAGATGAGTTTGAAGAAGAACTCATCTTTGAAGGAACTCACGGGAGAGGAAGTCTGCCAGTGAGTTGTCTTTCCCATTTATATACTTGATATCAAAATCAAATGCTGAAATCAAACCTTGCCATCTGGCGAAAATCTGTTTGGAAACCAAATTTAAAACATCTTTAGTTAAAATGTCTTTTGCAGATTGGCAATCAATTTGTAATAAAAATTTTTGATTAATCAAATCATCTTGAAATTTTATGATGCATAATACGATTGCTAAAACTTCTTTTTTGACCGTAGAGTAATTCATTTTAGTGGAAGTCCAAATACCAGAATGGTATCGAACTAATTGAATAGTAGAAGACTCAGGTAGACGCTGTTTAAGGATACCACCATACCCATGATTTGATGCATCTGTTTCCACTATTTTGAAGGCATCAAGATCTGCAATTCCTAAACAAGGAAGAGTCTTGACCTGACATTTGACTTGGCGGACTATGGAAGTATGGGCTTCAGTCCTTGGGCCTGGGTTTTTCTTAAGACGATTGTATAAGGGTTTAATTAAAACACGGAGGCCTTGATAAAAATCTGCAACATAATTCAAAGATCCAAGAAATCGTTGTAATTGGGTTTTATCCCGGATTTCATCTGGAAATTTATCTGCAAATTCAATTGTTCTTGAAATTGGGGTAATCATCCCATTGAAAATCTTGTGTCCTAAAAATCTAACATTTGTTTGAAATAAATTGATTTTGGTTGGGGATAAAACCAATCCATTCTTTTTTATACAATTTTCAAATTGGTATAAATGTTTCTAGTGGGCTGGAACAGATTCAGAAAACACCAGTATATCATCAATATATACTATGGTGAATTGGGAAAATTGAGAGAGAATATCATTCATGATATTCTGGAACTCACTTGGAGTATTTTTGAGACCAAATGGCATTACATTCCATTCGTAATGGCCAAATGGGACATTGAAAGCGGTTTTGTACCGGTCTTGGGGATGAACTTGGATTTGCCAGAATCCAGATTTAAGATCAAACTTAGAAAAGACACAGGCATTGTGTAATCTCTTAAGCAGATCTCTTTGAGAGGGAATTGGATATCGAATCCATTGAAGAACCTGATTTAAAGGTTTATAATTGATGACTAAACGAGGGCTGCCTCGTTCAAGTTCTGCATTTTTATTAACATAAAAAGCAGCACAACTCCAAGGAGATTTAGAATCTCGGATGAGTCGTTTCTGTTTTAAAGATTGAATTTCTTGTTTACAAAATTCCATAAGTTCGCTATTCATTTGAATTGGGCGAGGCTTAGTGGGAATTTTTTTTTCATCAAACCCTGGTTCATAGGGAAGACAAACAACATGTTGGGATCGATACCAAAATGCATTAGGTAAATGAGAATAGAGTTCATTTTGTAAATGTTTTTGGTATTGGATTATTTGAGATTGGAGTTTAGGTTCACTGATTTGATCAGCTACCCTTTTATATTCAATTTCTTGTTTTAAAAAGTTTAACTGTTGTTGTTTGCAGATTAGACGATTCAAAAAATTTTGTTTAGAAACTTGATTAAGTTCATAAACTTCTGATTTAAACAAGAATGGAAATTCAACTTTAGTACCAAGCATGGTAGTTGAAATCCCTTGCTTAGAAACAGAGAAAGGAGAAATTGCACTAATAAAGGGCGTACCTAAAATCATTTTTTGTTCCATATTTTTAACAAGAAGAAAATGTTGCTTAATGCAAATCTTATTCTTGCAAATATGAGCATTTGTTAGTTTGAATGCAATTTGAAGTTTTGAGTTATCTGTAGTGTACAGACTCTGAGTTGTTTGTTTAAAGTATTGTACAGGTACAATACCTTCTTGAATACAATTCATATCAGCCCCTGAATCTATCAAGGCAATTACTGATATGCTGGTTTCATTGTAAATGTTTAAAGTTATGGCCACATACCATTTTTGGATGGTAACAATATGTGGATTAACTTGTTTTTTGTTTAAATTGCAAAGGAAATCGGCTTGTTTCTGTTTTGAAGAAGAAAGTTGTTGTGAAGAAATAACAGGAGTTATATCTTCATCTTCTTTTTCAGAAATAGCGGGAAACTGATTTTCTTGCAACATTTGAATTTGAAGATCAGTTAAATTTTGATGTTGTTTTAACTGATTAATCTCTTTTTTAAGATTGTTTACTTCATGCTGTAAGTCTGCAAGACTAACAGGAGAAGCACTTGCTTTTGTTTGATTAAACCTTCTAATGATTTCTCTGTGATCATAAAATGAAGTGATCACATTAGTCGGAGGTTTAGTTTGGGAAATTGAATTCTTAATGTGTTGAAGGTATTCAGTCTTCATTTGAGGATCATCAATTTTATCCACAAAATCTAACAGTATTTGTGACTGTTTATTCTGAGATAACATATTGATTTTGGGTTTTGCAGAAAGGTGACATAAGCATGCACCAGGACTACAATCACAGGATTGTTCGGATGAATCAGAAGAGTCAGAAGAATAATTCAAGTTATTCATCTGTAGTTCTGGGTCACAAGAGTCGGTGTCTGAGTCTATCAGACAATTGAGAAACATATGTTTCATTTGTTTGGGAATGTCAAGGGCTTGGACCTTTTGGGCCGTTCTGCACTGTTTTGCATAATGGCCGGGCTGGCCACACTTAAAGCAAACAGGCTTTGAAGTGGATCATTTCTTAAAGGGTTTGGACTTATGAGTTCCATGTTTATTGGGCTTGCTATAGTACTGTTTAAGTGGCTTAGCAGGCTTTGGGCCATAAGGCTTTTTCTGTTTAAATTGTCGGGTCGGGTTGGACCGATACTTTTGTTTGGATGTCAAATGGTGTTTGGATTTCAAATGGGTTGGATAATGGAATTCATCAAACCCATATTGTTGACAAAAGTCACCTAATTCTTTAGGTCCATAAATGTGTTGTTTCTTTAATTGTTTTTTTAATTTTAAATCATTACAAATTTGAAGAGCGCATTTATTAATAAACGCAATTAAATCACCAAATGTTAAGAGTTTGTACTGTATATCACCTCCATGCTGTTTTTGGAGTCTAGTACGAACAGTTTCAGCAAATTTCAGGAAGTCCTGAAATAAACTTACGTTTCCAGAATGGATTTGCTGCATCAGTCTGAAGCATCACCATTTTCATAAAGATATCTTTATAATACCTAAAATGACTGAGGGTTGGACACTTATGAGACGTCAGCAAGTCCTTAGCTTTACCTCGGTATTCATTAGGATTTCCAAAGAAATGTCTAAGAATACTTTGGATTAAGGTAGGCACACTATTTGGAACGAAGGTTTCTTGTCCAAGATCATTTTCAACCTTAATAGGGTTACCATCAGGACCAATTTTCTTAACAAATAAAATTTCTGTTTTTTCAGCAGTAGTGAGATAATTATCCCACCAGCCTTTGATTAAGCCGGAAAATCCTTGAATAATGATAGTTGCAATGGTGTGATCATCCTTGCCTTCTGCTCGATGAGTAGAGACCATCATCACCATCTCTTGAGTAAGCTCAAGGATTGCATCTTCACTAATGCCATCAATATTCGAGATATACAGTTCTTTTGGAGAAAAAGAACCAAAGGTTTGAAGATTTCTTTCTTCAAACTGCATATCAGGGAATTAAGGTCTGGGATAGAAGTTCCTAGACGTTGGCATAGGATTTTTCACCAAGTTCAGATAAATGAAGGTTAGTATAATTATTCTGATGAATAAGAGTACTAACATAATCTTCAGTTTGGTGAGAAAACGGAGAAGCAACATAATTTTGATTTAAAACTTTAAACTGGAG
This sequence comes from Berberis thunbergii, assembly GCA_003290165.1. Taxonomy (NCBI): domain Eukaryota; kingdom Viridiplantae; phylum Streptophyta; class Magnoliopsida; order Ranunculales; family Berberidaceae; genus Berberis; species Berberis thunbergii. The sequence goes on along the minus strand of QNQO01003741.1, from coordinate 12,097 downwards.
ATCTACCATAGGTGGTAAAACAGATCTTACAGTTTTCTTGTCTGTAGCAGTCCAAACCTTAGGTGTTACATTTAACACATGAATTTGAGGGATGTGAACGTTGAAATACCAATCTAAAAAAGGTAGATTTGATTTCAATTCTTCACAACATTCATAGAAAGATTTGCTAAGTTCTTTGCGTTCGGACTCAGTTGTCTGAGCAATGAACTTTTCACGTCTTTCATCATTGGTTGGAGACAAGAAGTCTCTTTTAATTTTTTCTTTATCAAGTTTGAAATTTGTTGTTAAACATTGAACCCTGGGAATCTGGAATTCCATTTCAGATTGTGTGGGTGATTGATTTGCTTCTGAAGTTTCAGGAACTTCATTTTGATTATAAATGGGTTGAGGAATCTGTGGATAATTAGGATTTGTCCTAATATTCCTTAATTGAAGATGAGGAATTACTTCAGAAGTTGGTGTCCTCGAAGGGAGTCTGGTTGGAGCAGTTCTGAATGAAGATTCAGATCTTCGTCCAGATTCAAACTTAGAAGGATCAAGAGTAGTAACTCTTGCATCATTGAATCTTAGTTCAACAGATCCATCAGGGAATGATAAGATTCTGTCGATCTGACTTGGAGGAAGTTTCTTTGGATTAGAAGCTCCTTCAATGATCCATGATTCAGGAAGAGTGACCTGATCCCATTGAATTTTTCTGGGTACAATTACATTGGTTTTTTGGTCATTGACCTCAAAGAGGATTGTATGTCCTCTGTCATCTGTCTGTAAGGCACGAGGCCTCAATTGAGTTTTCATTGCTCTATAAGTGATCTTATAAATCAGAGCAAATGGTTCAGAACCTTCAGCCATGTCAAAGCCAGAGGTCTGAATATTGAGGGTGAGTGTTTCCAAGATATTTGGATCATAGAGAGATACAGAGAAGTCAGGGTAGCAGTTAAAATAAACTGGACCCATAGATAGTGAAGACTCTGCAATTCCAAGCAGAGAATCACTGAATTTGTTATGTCTGCAATCCTGAAGGGCAACTAAAGCGCAAATATCAAGTCCTAACCTGGTTAAAGGTTTTAGGGCTATTTGGATTAATCCCAAGTGGAGATACTTATATTTATCTTGTTTTAAAGACTGGATTGTTTGAAGATTGAGCAGTTGTTTTGAATCCAAAGATTTATTGATCGGTACTGTCTGTTCAACAATACTGATTAAATCTTCAGTTTTTTGAGAAAATATAGATTTGGAGATTTCATAAATTTCTTTTTGGGGTATTACTGGTATAGACCAGTTTTGTAAATCTTGTTCAACTTCAGAAATTCTACCTTCCATTTTGGTCGGTAAACTGGTTGACCTAGAACTAGAAGTTTTGGAAAATTTTGAAAACAAAGACATCTTTTCAATTTGCTTGAAGGATGGGTAGGAACACTGTACTGGGACCACCTACAGCTGGACCATCTGAGTGGGACCACCTAACCTAGATCTCGCTCGGCGCTCACCATGGCGACTTACACTGGATCTGGTTCCTAACGGCTGACCAACACTCTATGCGACTGACCAACGCTATCAACGGCTGACCAACAGTACCTTGGACTAACTAACTGGTATCAGAGCCATCCTTTTCCTTTGTAGAAACAACAACTTTCTTCTTCAAAACAGAAACCAGCCGATTTCCTTTGCAATTTAAACAAAAAACAAGTTAATCCACATATTGTTACCATCCAAAAATGGTATGTGGCCATAACTTTAAACATTTACAATGAAACCAGCATATCAGTAATTGCCTTGATAGATTCAGGGGCTGATATGAATTGTATTCAAGAAGGTATTGTACCTGTACAATACTTTAAACAAACAACTCAGAGTCTGTACACTACAGATAACTCAAAACTTCAAATTGCATTCAAACTAACAAATGCTCATATTTGCAAGAATAAGATTTGCATTAAGCAACATTTTCTTCTTGTTAAAAATATGGAACAAAAAATGATTTTAGGTACGCCCTTTATTAATGCAAATTCTCCTTTCTCTGTTTCTAAGCAAGGGATTTCAACTACCATGCTTGGTACTAAAGTTGAATTTTCATTCTTGTTTAAATCAGAAGTTTATGAACTTAATCAAGTTTCTAAACAAAAGTTTTTGAATCGTCTAATCTGCAAACAACAGCAGTTAAACTTTTTAAAACAAGAAATTGAATATAAAAGGGTAGCTGATCAAATCAGTGAACCTAAACTCCAATCTCAAATAATCCAATACCAAAAACATTTACAAAATGAACTCTGTTCTCATTTACCTAATGCATTTTGGTATCGATCCCAACATGTTGTTTGTCTTCCCTATGAACCAGGGTTTGATGAATGAAAAATTCCCACTAAGGCTCGCCCAATTCAAATGAATAGCGAACTTATGGAATTTTGTAAACAAGAAATTCAATCTTTAAAACAGAAACGACTCATCCGAGATTCTAAATCTCCTTGGAGTTGTGCTGTTTTTTATGTTAATAAAAATGCAGAACTTGAACGAGGCAGCCCTCGTTTAGTCATCAATTATAAACCTTTAAATCAGGTTCTTCAATGGATTCAATATCCAATTCCCACTCAAAGAGATCTGCTTAAGAGATTACACAATGCCTATGTCTTTTCTAAGTTTGATCTTAAATCTGAATTCTGGCAAATCCAAGTTCATCTCCAAGACCGGTACAAAACCGCTTTCAATGTCCCATTTGGCCATTACGAATGGAATGTAATGCCATTTGGTCTCAAAAATGCTCCAAGTGAGTTCCAGAATATCATGAATGATATTCTCTCTCAATTTTCCCAATTCACCATAGTATATATTGATGATATACTGGTGTTTTCTGAATCTGTTCCAGCCCACTGGAAACATTTATACCAATTTGAAAATTGTATAAAAAAGAATGGATTGGTTTTATCCCCAACCAAAATCAATTTATTTCAAACAAATGTTAGATTTTTAGGACACAATATTTTCAATGGGATGATTACCCCAATTTCAAGAACAATTGAATTTGCAGATAAATTTCCAGATGAAATCCGGGATAAAACCCAATTACAACGATTTCTTGGATCTTTGAATTATGTTGCAGATTTTTATCAAGGCCTTCGTGTTTTAATTAAACCCTTATACAATCGTCTTAAGAAAAACCCAGGCCCATGGACTGAAGCCCATACTTTCATAGTCCGCCAAGTCAAACGTCAGGTCAAGACTCTTCCTTGTTTAGGAATTGCAGATCCCGATGCCTTCAAAATAGTAGAAACAGATGCATCAAATCAATGGTATGGTGGTATCCTTAAACAACGTCTACCTGAGTCTTCTACTATTCAATTAGTTTGATACAATTCTGGTATTTGGACTTTCACTCAAATGAATTACTCTACGGTCAAAAAAGAAGTTTTAGCAATCGTATTATGCATCATGAAATTTCAAGATGATTTGATTAATCAAAATTTTTTATTACAAATTGATTGCCAATCTGCAAAAGACATTTTAACTAAAGATGTTTTAAATTTGGGTTCCAAACAGATTTTCGCCAGATGGCAAGGTTTGATTTCTGCATTTGATTTTGATATCAAGTATATAAAGGGGAAAGACAACTCACTAGCAGACTTCCTCTCCCGTGAGTTCCTTCAAAGATGAGTTCTTCTTCAAACTCATCTCCCAAACCCAAATCAAAGGCAAGTTATGCGAAGAAGCCTTCTGCTTCTCCCCAGCCAGCCCCTCTTTCCTATGCCCTCCAATTAACCCAGAAATATTCAGCTCTTGCTCAAAATGAAGAGTTGACCTCTCTGGTAAGTCTTCCAAAGCCTAACCAGGCACCTCTCCAATACATCAACAAGACCAATCTAGACTTGTTATGTATGGTTGAACCTCAATTCAGAGTTCTAATCTCTGATCCCCAAGCAATCTCAAGGCATCTTTACTCTCCAGAACAACCGTATGAAGAGTCCGATGCAACCAAAACCAGAGAATTTTACGAATTCGTTCTGGTAGACTCTGACTCGATTAGTGTTACTCATCATTATAATGACACTAAAACACGCATCACCTTCTCCAATTGTCAGATTTTCAAAGTCCTGACAGAAGCTGAATGGGGCCAACACCCCCGTTTTCACAAAAGGCTCTCATAGAGCTATTTTCCTCAAACATACAGTTATTATGATTATAAGAATGCTTGGACTAGAGCATTTCTTATAAGTCCTCATCAATCGGGCCATTCTTGGTTCTTCCTCTTTTGCAAAAAATTCAATGCCAAAGTTTTGCCATTCTGGTTCCAACATCAATGGTGGAGCTCCTTTGGTCCAGTTATTGAGATCCTTCCCTCTCCTGTTCGAGAAGGATGGAATATCTTCAGAGACAAGTACCAGCCTCCAGAGCCTGTAAAACAACAGTCACTCTCGACCTGGTTCTTCATCAGATTCAATCTTGCTTGGATCATGTGTTGGGACTATGTCTGCTCCATCCCTGATTCAGCAATTAGTCTATCTAAAGTCAAACCCCCATGGTTATGCCGGCGCTTCAAGGTTAAGTGGTGGCAAAGATTTGATCACTCTAAGGTCACAAAAGAAGGTGTAATAGCCTTCTTTTCTAAAAAAGAGGTGTTGTCTACACCACCAACAGTTCCAGTTCCAATTGGTCTCCCTTCAGAATCATCCTCCAACGTTAAACAGTTGAAGCAGCAGATTCTACAGAAGATCATGACCAAGCCAAGCAGAGCTCAGCTCATCGAAACACTATCCCAAATATGTTCTGATGAAGCTGATGAAGATGAAGAAGACGATCCAACATGGATCTCAATGAAGATGACTGTTATGGAGTCATCGATCCTCGAGATTTGTAAATGGACCCAAGTCCATTATTATCAATGGTAGTATCTGCCACCTCCACAAAACACCAAAACTGCTTTCGGCCACAGTCAACAGACAGCCCGACAAGCATCAATTATCTTTGCAAAAGCCTCCGCATGAAGCTACAGTCCTCTCAATTATGCAGCTACAGTCGAAGCATCTTCAACAGTACCTGCCGACAGTAAAAAGGTGAACAGTCGAAGCATCTTCAACAGTCCACCTCCACTCAATGCTACAAGCCAAAACAAAGGATAAGCCTACAGCTCATCCTCCACTGAAGTAAGAGCATTATCTCTTCGTTTCTTTCTCCTCCTCTGTCTATAAATAATTGTAAGCTCTTAGAGCTAAGGGACTCTATCTCGGTCGCTCTCTTAGCCTCTCTTAGAACCCCATTCCTGTTTTGTATCCCTTAATACTCTATCTTGTAAGCTTTCCTCTCCTCTTCCAGCTCTTGTACATTCTTCTCAAGCTTATACTAGTAAGTCTTCTCTGTAATTATTTTCAATTTAATTTCGTATCAATCTAAGCATCTTTTCTTATATATCTCTCTTTTCTTCTCTTCACAAAACCTCTACTTAAAAGATAGTATTGAACTTGGTTGAACTATCGAAGTCACCTTAAGAAGTGAATCGGGTGTTCTCTTGGACAATACAAAGTAGAGTTCTTCAAAACTGATTTCAACATACTTAACTTAAAAGAAAGATCATACTCTGATAAGATCTTCTAGGTCCTCTCTAAGTGTAAAGCAGGAAACTGTCTTAGAGCTAGATTGATCGATTGTAGTGATCAAAGTTAAGATTTTCTATCATCTAATGGATGTAATTTTTCTAATTCTTGCATTTTTATGTTATTTAATGCTTATCCTGTTCTTCTTTTCCCCCTTATTTTCCTGGTTTATCTCTTCCTGTCCTATTATTCTGTTATTGATTGTTGTTATTTTCTTCTTCATTCCATTTATTCTGTCTCTGTTAGAAGGTCTGTAACCTGTGAAGGGTTAGTGAGTCTAAGGTACTGTTGGTCAGCCGTTGATAGCGTTGGTCAGTCGCATAGAGTGTTGGTCAGCCGTTAGGAACCAGATCCAGTGTAAGTCGCCATGGTGAGCGCCGAGCGAGATCTAGGTTAGGTGGTCCCACTCAGATGGTCCAGCTGTAAGTGGTCCGAGTACAGTGTTCCTATCCATCCTTCAAGCAAATTGAAAAGATGTCTTTGTTTTCAAAATTTTCCAGAACTTCTAGTTCTAGGTCAACCAGTTTACCGACCAAAATGGAATGTAGAATTTCTGAAGTTGAACAAGATTTACAAAACTGGTCTATACCAATAATACCCCAAAAAGAAATTTATGAAATCTCCAAATCTATATTTTCTCAAAAAAATGAAGATTTAATCAGTATTGTTGAACAGACAGTACCGATCAATAAATCTTTGGATTCAAAACAACTGCTCAATCTTCAAACAATCCAGTCTTTAAAACAAGATAAATATAAGTATCTCCACTTGGGATTAATCCAAATAGCCCTAAAACCTTTAACCAGGTTAGGACTTGATACTTGCGCTTTAGTTGCCCTTCGGGATTGCAGACATAACAAATTCAGTGATTCTCTGCTTGGAATTACAGAGTCTTCACTATCTATGGGTCCAGTTTATTTTAACTGCTACCCTGACTTCTCTGTATCTCTCTATGATCCAAATATCTTGGAAACACTCACCCTCAATATTCAGACCTCTGGCTTTGACATGGCTGAAGGTTCTGAACCCTTTGCTCTGATTTATAAGATCACTTATAGAGCAATGAAAACTCAATTGAGGCCTCGTGCCTTACAGACAGATGACAGAGGACATACAATCCTCTTTGAGGTCAATGACCAAAAAACCAATGTAATTGTACCCAGAACAATTCAATGGGATCAGGTCACTCTTCCTGAATCATGGATCATTGAAGGAGCTTCCAATCCAAAGAAACTTCCTCCAAGTCAGATCGACAGAATCTTATCATTCCCTGATGGATCTGTTGAACTAAGATTCAATGATGCAAGAGTTACTACTCTTGATCCTTCTAAGTTTGAATCTGGACGAAGATCTGAATCTTCATTCAGAACTGCTCCAACCAGACTCCCTTCGAGGACACCAACTTCTGAAGTAATTCCTCATCTTCAATTAAGAAATATTAGGACAAATCCTAATTATCCCCAGATTCCTCAACCCATTTATAATCAAAATGAAGTTCTTGAAACTTCAGAAGCAAATCAATCACCACACAATCTGAAATGGAATTCCAGATTCCCAGGGTTCAATGTTTAACAACAAATTTCAAACTTGATAAAGAAAAAATTAAAAGAGACTTCTTGTCTCCAACCAATGATGAAAGACGTGAAAAGTTCATTGCTCAGACAACTGAGTCCGAACGCAAAGAACTTAGCAAATCTTTCTATGGATGTTGTGAAGAATTGAAATCAAATCTACCTTTTTTAGATTGGTATTTCAACGTTCACATCCCTCAAATTCATGTGTTAAATGTAACACCTAAGGTCTGGACTGCTACAGACAAGAAAACTGTAAGATCTGTTTTACCACCTATGGTAGATCTCCAGTTTAAAGTTTCAAATCAAAATTATGTTGCTTCTCCGTTTTCTCACCAAACTGAAGATTATGTTAGTACTCTTATTCATCAGAATAATTATACTAACCTTCTTCTATCTGAACTTGGTGAAAAATTAGTTCAAGACCATCTCGTAACCAACGAACTGAGGAAGAAGCAATTAGAAGAAAATGAAAGCAAAGAACAGGAAATAAAGAAACAAAATGTCTACTTTCAAATTCCTGATCCTTTGGCGCCAAACACATTTTCTTCTAAAACAAATTTATTAAAAGAAATTGATGCCAAATTAGATGCTCTAAAAATGGATTCAAGATTACGAATCAATACTTTGTCTCAAAAACTCCAAAATGGAAAAATCCTATGCCAACGTCTAGGAACTTCTATCCCAGACCTTCATTCCCTGATATGCAGTTTGAAGAAAGAAATCTTCAAACCTTTGGTTCTTTTTCTCCAAAAGAACTGGTATATCTGGAATATTGATGGCATTAGTGAAGATGCAATCCTTGAGCTTACTCAAGAGATGGTGATGATGGTCTCTACTCATCGAGCAGAAGGCAAGGATGATCACACCATTGCAACTATCATTATTCAAGGATTTTCCGGCTTAATCAAAGGCTGGTGGGATAATTATCTCACTACTGCTGAAAAAACAGAAATTTTATTTGTTAAGAAATTGGTCCTGATGGTAACCCTATTAAGGTTGAAAATGATCTTGGACAAGAAACCTTCGTTCCAGATAGTGTGCCTACCTTAATCCAAAGTATTCTTAGACATTTCTTAGGAAATCCTAATGAATACCAAGGTAAAGCTAAGGACTTGCTGATGTCTCATAAGTGTCCAACCCTTAGTCATTTTAGGTATTATAAAGATATCTTTATGAAAAGGGTGATGCTTCAGACTGATGCAGCAAATACATTCTGGAAACGTAAGTTTATTTCAGGACTTCCTGAAATATTTGCTGAAACTGTTCGTACTAGACTCCAGGAACAGCATGGAGGTGATATACAGTACGAAACTCTTAACATTTGGTGATTTAATTGCATTTATTAATAAATGCGCTCTTCAAATTTGTAATGATTTAAAATTAAAAAAAACAATTAAAGAAACAACACATTTATGGACCTAAAGAATTAGGTGACTTTTGTCAACAATATGGGTTTGATGAATTCCATTATCCAGCCCATTTGAAATCCAAAACACCATTTGACATCCAAACAAAAGTATCGGTCCAACCCGACCCGACAATTTAAACAGAAAAAGCCTTATGGCCCAAAGCCTGCTAAGCCACTTGAACAGTACTATAGCAAGCCCAAGAAACATGGAACTCATAAGTCCAAACCCTTTAAGAAAGGATCCACTTCAAAGCCTGTTTGCTTTAAGTGTGGCTAGCCCGGCCATTATGCAAAACAGTGCAGAACGGCCCAAAAGGTCCAAGCCCTTGACATTCCCAAACAAATGAAACATATGTTTCTCAATTGTTTGATAGACTCAGACACCGATTCTTCTGACCCAGAACTACAGATGAATAACTTGAATTATTCTTCTGACTCTTCTGATTCATTCGAACAATCCTGTGATTGTAGTCCTGGTGCATTCTTATGTCACCTTTCTGCAAAAACCCAAAATCAATATGTTATCTCAGAATAAACAGTCACAAATACTGGTAGATTTTGTGGATAAAATTGATGATCCTCAAAAGAAGACTGAATACCTTCAACACATTAAGAATTCAATTTCCCAAACTAAACCTCCGCCTAATGTGATCATTTCATTTTATGATCACAAAGAAATCATTAGAAGGTTTAATCAAACAAAAGCAAGTGCTTCTCCTGTTAGTCTTGCAGACTTACAGCATGAAGTAAACAATCTTAAAAAAGAGATTAATCAGTTAAAACAACATCAAAATTTAACTGATCTTCAAATTCAAATGTTGCAAGAAAATCAGTTTCCCGCTATTTCCGAAAAAGAAGATGAAGATATAACTCCTGTTATTTCTTCACAACAACTTTCTTCTTCAAAACAGAAACAAGCCGATTTCCTTTGCAATTTAAACAAAAAACAAGTTAATCCACATATTGTTACCATCCAAAAATGGTATGTGGCCATAACTTTAAACATTTACAATGAAACCAGCATATCAGTAATTGCCTTGATAGATTCAGGGGCTGATATGAATTGTATTCAAGAAGGTATTGTACCTGTACAATACTTTAAACAAACAACTCAGAGTCTGTACACTACAGATAACTCAAAACTTCAAATTGCATTCAAACTAATAAATGCTCATATTTGCAAGAATAAGATTTGCATTAAGCAACATTTTCTTCTTGTTAAAAATATGGAACAAAAAATGATTTTAGGTACGCCCTTTATTAATGCAATTTCTCCTTTCTCTGTTTCTAAGCAAGGGATTTCAACTACCATGCTTGGTACTAAAGTTGAATTTTCATTCTTGTTTAAATCAGAAGTTTATGAACTTAATCAAGTTTCTAAACAAAAGTTTTTGAATCGTCTAATCTGCAAACAACAGCAGTTAAACTTTTTAAAACAAGAAATTGAATATAAAAGGGTAGCTGATCAAATCAGTGAACCTAAACTCCAATCTCAAATAATCCAATACCAAAAACATTTACAAAATGAACTCTGTTCTCATTTACCTAATGCATTTTGGTATCGATCCCAACATGTTGTTTGTCTTCCCTATGAACCAGGGTTTGATGAATGAAAAATTCCCACTAAGGCTCGCCCAATTCAAATGAATAGCGAACTTATGGAATTTGTAAACAATAAATTCAATCTTTAAAACAGAAAACGACTCATCCAAGATTCTAAATCTCCTTGAGTTGTGCTGCATTTTATGTTAATAAAAATGCAGAACTTGAACGAGGCAACCCTCGTTTAGTCATCAATTATAAACCTTTAAATCAGGTTCTTCAATGGATTCAATATCCAATTCCCTCTCAAAGAGATCTGCTTAAGAGATTACACAATGCCTGTGTCTTTTCTAAGTTTGATCTTAAATCTGGATTCTGGCAAATCCAAGTTCATCCCCAAGATCGGTACAAAACCGCTTTCAATGTCCCATTTGGCCATTACGAATGGAATGTAATGCCATTTGGTCTCAAAAATGCTCCAAGTGAGTTCCAGGAATATCATGAATCATATTCTCTCTCAATTTTCCCAATTCACCATAGTATATATTGATGATATACTGGTGTTTTCTGGAATCTGTTCCAGCCCACTGGAAACATTTATACCAATTTGAAAATTGTATAAAAAAGAATGGATTGGTTTTATCCCCAACCAAAATCAATTTATTTCAAACAAATGTTAGATTTTTAGAACACAAGATTTTCAATTGGATGATTACCCCAATTTCAAGAACAATGAATTTGCAGATAAATTTCCAGATGAAATCCGGGATAAAACCCAATTACAACGATTTCTTGGATCTTTGAATTATGTTGCAGATTTTTATCAAGGCCTCCGTGTTTTAATTAAACCGTTATACAATCGTCTTAAGAAAACCCAGGCCCATGGACTGAAGCCCATACTTCCATAGTCCGCCAAGTCAAACGTCAGGTCAAGACTCTTCCTTGTTTAGGAATTGCATATCCCGATGCCTTCAAATAGTAGAAACAGATGCATCAAATCATGGGTATGGTGGTATCCTTAAACAGCGTCTACCTGAGTCTTCTACTATTCAATTAGTTCGATAACATTCTGGTATTTGGACTTCCACTCAAATGAATTACTCTACGGTCAAAAAAGAAGTTTTAGCAATCGTATTATGCATCATGAAATTTCAAGATGATTTGATTAATCAAAAATTTTTATTACAAATTGTTTGCCAATCTGCAAAAGACATTTTTAACTAAAGATGTTTTAAATTTGGTTTCCAAACAGATTTTCGCCAGATGGCAAGGTTTGATTTCTGCATTTAATTTTGATATCAAGTATATAAAGGGGAAAGACAACTCACTGGCAGACTTCCTCTCCCGTGAGTTCCTTCAAAGATGAGTTCTTCTTCAAACTCATCTCCCAAACCCAAATCAAAAGGCAAGTTATGCGAAGAAGCCTTCTGCTTCTCCGAAGCCAGCCCCTCTTTCCTATGCCCTCCAATTAACCCAGAAATATTCATCTCTTGCTTAAAATGAAGAGTTGACCTCTCTGGTAAGTCTTCCAAAGCCTAACCAGGCACCTCTCCAATACATCAACAGGACCAATCTAGACTTGTTATGTATGGTTGAACCTCAATTCAGAGTTCTAATCTCTGATCCCCAAGCAATCTCAAGGCATCTTTACTCTCCAAAACAACCGTATGAAGAGTCCGATGCAACCAAAACCAGAGAATTTACGAATTCGTTCTGGTAGACTCTGACTCGATTAGTGTTACTCATCATTATGATGACACTAAAACACGCATCACCTTCTCCAAATGTCAGATTTTCAAACTCCTGACAGAAGCTGAATGGGGCCAACACCCCCGTTTTCACAAAAGGCTCTCACAGAGCTATGTTCCTCAAACATACAGTTATTATGATTATAAGAATGCTTGGACTAGAGCATTTCTTATAAGTCCTCATCAATCGGGCCATTCTTGGTTCTTCCTCTTTTGCAAAAAATTCAATGCCAAAGTTCTGCCATT